>JAHLJT010005102.1:0-11772 GCA_031308135.1 Acheta domesticus | reverse complement strand
AGTATATTGAAAGTCCCAAGTGTTTAAAAGGCGGGAAAATGGTTTTTATTTTTTTAACTGCAGCCCAGCAATCGAAAAAATCTGAAAAAAATACACAACTTTGTGTTTTAAGAAAAATCTTTGAATTTTTTTCGAGCCTGACAGGCTTCTAAGACACAGTAAAAAATATTTCTTGATATTTTTTTCGAAAATATTTTTTTGTGTTTGAATTTGGGCCTGAGAAAATATTGAAAACATGTTTTTCTGATAGTCCAAGTTGTGTTCTTATTTATCATATTTTTCAGTCTGATAAAATAGTGTTAAGTTGTCGAAAAAAATTGAAATAAAAACACGTTTTGGCTGTACAGGGGTTTGTGGGTGGTGGGACGGAGGCTAAGAACCTTTCAAAATATTATTTTTATTGTTAGAATTATAGTGTAACACTCATATGTAATTTGGTTGAGGGGAACTTTTTACCATCTTATCGGGGGGGGACCCTTTCATCATGGAATCTGGAATGGTTTAAAGTTATGAATAAAAGTATCTTACCGGCGCTCCGTAAACGAACTCATCTCAGCTGCTAGAGCCGTCGCCGCCGCGCCCAGCCCTCTCGTCAGCACTCGGCGTTACTTTTTTCCTCCAGGGCGCGATGGTGGATTTCGCAAAACTACTTCTCGAGGTGTTAATTTTGCCGTACGAGCTACATGAAGAGATACGCCAAATTCGACCATTATTTTTTGGTACTCCAACTTTTGGTAAACACGTTAAAATCATATATTTCTCATTAGCTGTTTTCACATTTGAAATTTTTTCTTTGAATTGTGTCAACGTTTCTTCTCTTCATTGCTTTCTGTACTCACATGAAATAATTCAGAAACTGCTTTATTTACGGCACTCACCTTTTTCCTTGCGTACGATTTCTCACGGGTTTTTTTTCGCAATGACAATGATGATTGATCCAGAGGATTCAAAATGTTTACATTACTGATAGTGGCTTCCTCTGCAACTCCTGGGGCTAGTAAGTACTCCTCTCACTTGACGTTGTCACTTCACTGTCTTTCATTTGAGTCACTAAGATCTGCATTGGGCATTTTGGATATTTGTGACGACACAGATCGCATATTGCTTCACCTACCACTAAATTCGATATTTTCTTCCGCATCGCCTCTGTTTCTTTCTCTTACCCGCCCGACTTTTGTGCTCAAGTCCGAATGGATTGCAGCACCAAAGCCTGTTAAACGTATTCACAATCTTTGGCATTTTCTATCACGATGTATCACTGAACAGTAACTCGCGAAAACTAAGCCTGTAAACTGGTGTCAGGATCCCTTCGAAGGCATCGATGGATATCCCTAGGGAATGAACTTGGTGGTGCCTGCCTACGACCTTGCGTCACCCTGTCGCTGGGCAAAGGCACGCGACTTTCAACCTTAAGAGCAAAATGCGCGTATACTTTTTATTTAATAACTTACGCATTTTTTAAGATTCCATCGCGACAGTTTGCAGAATGGTTATTTATTGGTTCTTCTTGCAGTGTGTAAAATATGAAAGAAAAGAAAATATTACTTTTGAAGCAAAATGTATTTGTTTAATTTATTAGCATTTTTTATTATAAAAATCTCAATCCTTAATATATTATCAACTGCTTAAAATATGATCATTTATCTTCAAAATAGTGTGCTTGGTTTTTAAATTTTATTCATTTTGTGAACGTCATAATTATTATCATTATTGAGTACATTGTGTCATCGTTCATGTTTAACCCGTAATTGTTGCTAAACTGCTGAAGATATTAATTCCATAAATTGTCTTTTAACTGTTCATCATTAGTAGATTAATGTAATAAAATATGAAAAAAATCTGAGACTCACTGTCAGAAAACCTGAAATTTTGCACGGAATGACCCAAATGCAATAAATATTAAGCTAGAATTGGATGATGTAAACGTATATTTCACGATTACTCAGCATATATTTTCCAATTAGTAAACTATTAAAACACAATACTAAGAGCTTACTTGCGAGAGCAAACTAACTCGAGTTGTGGTATTTGCGGAATACCAAGAGAGGGGGAGGGGGAGAAATCGGGCGTTCCCCACAGGAGGCTGCCTTCGGCGCGTGCATCCCCTGGGCCACCCCGGAAACAGCCGTGTTATTTCCTGTCGCAGATCATCGCCTTCTCCCGTGTTCACAGATGCTTTGAAGAGTCCACAAAATACTATCCAAACGACCTAACCATCTTCAAAATTATTACATGGTATTTGAAAGTAATCGATTATGCCAGCATGATCTACAGTAAAACCAGTGGTGCTAAACAGTACGTACATTCTTTCTCGACATTTCTCGCAAAAAGTACTCAAATTTTACATGACCTTATTTCAAAATCTATCTTTAAAAAACAAGTTTCATTAAGGAAAATATTCAGTTATATTATTTACATCATGGTTTATAAATATCGTTAATAAGCAAAACATGGTACACGGCTGTAGCACCATCAGTGTCTTATGTCAGTAGTCGCCCTCTCGCAGATTGGTTTGGAATACACGTATCATTGAACTAGTGCACATAGTGAAATTAATTGCGTGGTTGTCTTTTTTTCCTTCCTTAAGCGAAAGAGATTTGACTTCTATTCTTAACTTGAAACGCCAATTATAAATGCAAGATGGTTAAAAACTATGCATGGCACATCTAAAAGGTTATGTGAAGGAAATTGGCCCTGATTGGCCAGCATTCTACCACATTTCTCGGGTCAATGAACACTCACGTACGACCTTTAATCTTCATTTCAAAAATAACGTTGACACGAAAAAATTAATTTAAGGTACAAATAATATTTTGCACTTTAAAGCATTTCAGAAGACGCATAACAATATCAAGTTATTGATATTTTAAGCAAACATTGGCTAATGCAAATGAAATTAAAATAAAAATATTCTGTAAGAATTAAAACTTGTAGGTCATTTTTATAGAAAGAACCGAAAAAAAAGAAAAAATATTTGGAGAAGTTGTATACCCCTTCTCACAGTTTCATCAAAAGCACAGAGACAGAAGCTTAATGCTATGTCACATCAAAGTCATCGTTCCGGGTAGACGATACATCGCGGAAATGCGGTTGGCGAATTTTGTACACTCACACAAACACAGACACTCACGTGCCATCCAATGTGTTTGTTTTTGCACTAGTCGCAACCGCTGGTATGTATTTATAGAACGAATGCTTCTCCATTGTGTGGACGGCAAATTAGTCTTCTCATTTTGCTTCACTAGTCCGAATAATCCCTGAGTCTTATTTTACTACGAACATGATTATGAATACGAATACCTGTCATCGAACGTATGGCGTCATAGGATAGATGCGTCATAGATGCGCAGCGACCAAAAGAAAGAATGAGAATGAAGCTAGCGTGGTAAGATACCGCAGTTGCACAGATCATTTGCCAACAAATGTCGCTTTTCAAAAATATATTTAATTATAAAATCTTCCTCAAAACTAAAAACAACGTAAACATTACAATTTAAGACGCCATATTAATATTTATATACATTTGCATGTCTCTTTCTATGCAATTTCTGACGGAAATAATCGAATATTCATTATTATAATTTTAAAGATACTTAAGATTTTTGACAATTACAAGACGAAAAGCAATATTAAAACAGCCAGAACATATTGAATATTGGTTGATGAATTTGTCTTCTCGAAACCATTGTTTGTTTAAAAATATTTGCAATGTTCCATTTAAAAACATGGAGTTAGTTCAATATCTTTAGAATACAAAATGTTATCAAGAAGCCAATAATTACAACTTATGAGCCGTTAAGACCTTAATTGTTGGGTGAATAATTCATCTCGATATCTTAAACAGTTTAGAAAATATTGGAGGACGATTTTCTGACTAATTCTCCATGTCATCCACTGTATAATTCAAACTCATATTTACAAATATAAATAAAATATTTTAAATTAAATACAATATGTTATTATATTCTAAATTAAATGTTATATATTATGAATGTTGCAATAATATCTAACATGTCAACATGTTAAAATAATATCTTTACAAATTTAACCTCTCGCTTGCAAATATGTCAACATCATTATGTATTTACGAAATCATTGAGAAAATCTTTAGTAAACTGTTTGAAGATTGTTTCATCAATAGTTAATTACTGGCCTTTTGTATTGATTTATATTTTTTTTGGGGCGAAATGTAAAGAAACTTACCAACTGCATCTACGATACATAATTTATTCACAATAAAAGATCAGTAAACTTAGACAAACAAGCGCATCTAGTACATTTAGCACTTGTGTGTCTGAAAGGTTTACTGTGTTCCAATTGTTCACACCAGTGAACTCCCATTTGAGACAGAAATATTTAGGGCAGACAGTCAAGGTCGAGGACAAGGTAACTACTCACTAGAGTTCGCGGGCACTGAGATCAAAGTAAATGGAGGGTGGTTGAGAGTAGAGGTTGTACAAAACTGTCGGTACGTCACTGGACACGTAGTCCATGTCAGTCTTTTGGAGAAGTCAGTTGACAGTATTTTCTCAAACGTAGATTAATTCCATTTATTATCATAAATTCCCATTTCTATTAATTACTAATTAATTACTATTAATTCCCATTTCCTCTATAAAAACCAAGAAATGATTCATTAAAATGAAATAATACATTAGTTAGATATAAATTGAGCATTGAGCTTACAGTTAAACATTGGATTGGAAAGTATCTTGATTGGTATCGTGTTAACTTATGTGAGTAATAAGTGTATAAACGTTTTACGTTTCGGTTGAGATTTGATTGATTGACTTGTGATTCCGGGTGCCTAGCTGCTAAGATCATTAGTCCCATCAGTATGTTTTGTTTTATTGCGGGAGGTGGTGGTGATCTTCCAACGCTGGCTGGCGAGATTCGGCTCCAACTACGTCGGCTTGCGGGGAATTTCTAAACCATGCTAATCCACCAGCGTGGTACCGCCACAGCCGGGACAAGTTGTAAGCTCCCAATACGTCTCCTGGCAAGTGTGGTAGGTAGGGCATGTTAGTGTGTGTGTGTGTGTGTGTATATGTGTGTGTGTGTGGTGTGTGTGTCTGTGTGGCGTGCGTGCGTGTAAGGTGTGAGGATAGCACAAGGAAGAGGAAGAAAAGTTCGCACGGTCCATGGCCCGTTGTTTGGGTAAACTTCCGCATTCGCTTGGTTTAATCGGAAAACTACCGATCAGAGCAGTCGGTCGCTAGAATTCTCTTCCAGACAGCAGCTGAATTCGACCCAGCTGTCTAGCTCTTGTCGAAAATTCTGTCATCATCAGACTCGCATCCTAGGATCAATTCAGAGGCACCGCAGGGACACCAGTTGCTGCCTGAGCCACCATTTCCTTTCTTCTGTTGTAGTTTGAGACAAATTCTTGTCTTTGAAAAGTGCTCTTTGCTCATTAGCAAAAATGCTGACTTTTAATTGTTTCACATTATTGCTATATATAACAAACTGAATGATTTAACGAAACCTAACAAAAACAAACACAAGGAAGAATTCTCCATCAAACATATTCTGCCCCCTGACGAAAATGATTATACCAGGCAGAAAGTAAAAAGAAAATAAACGTAAAATAGTAATGAAAAGTAAGTACACGATCAAATCTCTGTTGTTTGATAGAACAAATCTGACTCATATTTTTTAAACTATTTTCAAAATTGTTTAAACCACGATTCCCCTCCATGCCCATTTCAGTTTTCTCGTGTACACTCTTTCTGGACGTGGGGGCGGAATGAGAGCGGAGTCAGGGGAAGTTGACACATGCTCGTAGGAGCGCCTAGCGACCCAGGCCGGCAAGTCGCTCGTGCGGGCGCGTCTGACATACCTGATTTAGGATGTAAGAAACCTTGCGATTCATTCTCCGAGAAGGTTCGAATCTAGAAATCCACGCGCATATTAATTTTAATTGTTGTTTATTTTATTGGCTTTAACCTCAGTTATACGCCAGCATACAATTATGAAAATAATGAACAATAGTCAAATCAATGAGGATACAATTACTTAAAAACAAAAACATAATTACATAACGAACGATTTTTTAACATATTTACATTACACTAATATTAATAAAAAAGTTCACAGACAACAATCTTGTAATCTTCCACGCACACATTAGTTATTTTCTCAAACAGTCAGCAATTTGAGTATGGCGATCGAGTGCTGCGTACGGCAGCCGCAGTGTTGCCGTGTTGTTGTTGCTCGCCCGATAACGCAGCTCGGAGAAGCGATGCAGATTCAATGAGGGATTACTGCGGCGGCAGACGGGTGTTCTCTGCTGTAAAATGCGCCCATGGAAATTGACCTCGCGCGTACGAGCTGTGCGGGGACGCGCGGATTAGGCGGGACAACCGTAAAAATAGCAGCGTGGCGAATGAGCGGAAAATGCTGGCCCGGTCGAAAGATACGCGACAGGGCGTATAGGAAGGAAAGCTTATACGACAGTTTCGTGCATCAACTACTGATTGAATTGCTACTTTTTTGTCATTTTTATTCATCTTTTTTATTTCTCTGTTTTATTTACCTTTCTTTCTTCGTCTTTATTCTGGTTTTCTCATTATCTTTTGTTTTCGCTACTACCTTGTTGAATTTACAAAAGTCAATATTTTTTGATGGGCTCGGTTTTCTTGGTTTACCTCCTCCTGTACTTCCGCTCTCTGTGTTAATATATTCCATAGGTAGTTGCATAGGTAGTATGCTTGTTTTGGAATCTAATGTAAATACTTTTGTGTTTTGTATCTTTACTATTTTAAACCACTTCTGCAGCATTTCCTTATTGAACTGCATCTATTATTTCCGATTTTGTAACGTTTTACTTTTTTTACGGTTATATTCTTGTTTCTTCTGACGATTTTAATCTGATTTGGATAATTTTAAGTAGATATAACATGTATAATATTTTTTTTATTGACAAAAGTAAAGTTTCATTGTTGCACTCTACGAAATGATTTATTATTAAGCTTATTTCGGTTTTAAACGCTCTAAATAAGCTTAAGAAATTGTCGTTGTTTGAAAATTATAAAAAACTCCTGACTACTTCTAGAAAATGGCAAAAAACGCATTATATAACATCGCACGACTTGTTAATTAACGATATATATCATTAATTATCTTCCACTCCATATTGGCTGTAGATAAATTATGTTTCAAAACAACGTACGGAACATTTCATGTTACATAATATATCCTGTAATATCCTCAACATGTGTGTGTTGTGTTGCTATTTCAAATGGGTCAGACTAAGTGCGGTCGAAAGTTCGTACATGTAGTGTCTATATGCAATGTCGCTTAGTAAATGTGCACAAATGGGTTGGTGAGAATGCTAGTAGTCATAAATATCCAAATTGGCTGAATGTAGACTGTGTGAATATCACAGTTAAAATGCATTCGTTTATCTTATTTCGATCTATGTGAATTTATTTCTAAAATGATTATTCTGTTTAAGAGTAATATTGGAATAATAATATTTCAATTAACAAAAAACAACGTCTGCTCTATAAGATCCGTAATAACAAATGCAATACAATTTTAATTGCGTACCCAGTGGGATAATGTTGCAAGCTGTATTCTAACGCTTGCACTCTAATGAAATATTATTTACAAAACTCATTTTCTTGATAAAAAAATGTTTAAATATTGGCACTAGTTTCTTTCTTAAACACGATTCGTATAATAAAATACTTCATCTTAGTGTCATGTGTATCAATTTTCTAACACTTTTATACGGCCTACGTATTTCGCACCTTGAAACTGGATGTAATCTACTATCTTAAATCTTGGTTCATTCCTTCAAGATTTATCAAGTCTGAAAAAAATGTAAACTCAGTGAAAAAAAATGCAACCTACATTGAAAAAAATGCAAACTAAGCCGAAAACTTTCAAAGAGTGGAAAAAATTGCAAACTCTATGAAGAAAACGAAATTCTTCTCTCTCTTTCCCGCCCGATCTCTCTCCCGTCCGATATTTCTCTCGTTCGATCACTCTCTCTCGTCCAATCTCTCCCGTTCACAGGCTCTCTCTCTAGTCCGATCTTTCCCGCTCACAGGCTCTCTCTCTGCCTATTTTTCTCCGGTATCTTAGCTGTGTTATTCCTTTCCAGTACAAGAATAACTGGCACCTCTGGCATGTGATGGGTTTGATTGGTTTTGTTAGATGACCCGGAATTCGTAAAAATACAAAAAAATGAACAGTTTTGATTTGGATTGAAAAATGTAAATAATTAATCGTCCCCCGTTACGCCTCACTACATTGTTGATGTCATGCAGTGAGAAGGAAGAAGTTTCCGTATTCACTCTGTCGTTTCAGAATAGCCAATTTCATTGTTGTTCTAATCTTTGTCCTGTTCTCTCTCTCCCTATCTCTCTCTCACTCTCACTCTCAACGTATGTACATTTCTCTCTAAAGTACATTCATCAATTCTCCCTCTCTGCACTTCGCCAATTCTTTCACCCTTTACGCAAGTCATTTTTTTTGCATTACGCTCGCCACATTCTCTTGATCTTCATTCGCCTCCCTTTCTCTTTTACCTTCCCTCTCAACGTTTTTCCATTGGTCCCTCTCCGCCTGCTTGTTTCTTCTCTCTAGGCCTCTACCTCTGTTCACCTTTTCACTCCCTTGGCGCGTTGAATGAAAATTATTAGTCGCAAAGCACAGCCCCATTGGTGGTTCTGAGTACAACGAGGGGTAGAGTTTCTTAAGAAAACGAATGAAGAGTGAGAGGGGAGAAAGGTATTCGCGCATCTGGGCAACGAGCATGCCGTATTTCCAAGATTTGTGTTTATTTTTGGGCGGCGAAAGGATGTTTTAAACTCTGGAGACACTAAGATACATTTTCTTGTACTGCCTCTCGTAATTTTTTGTGTTAAACGGGCTTTGAACCATCTCTACAACTTTTATTCCCCGTACCACACCTTTTCTCTTCGGTCGTGCTGCTCTCGCTGCTGCACAACCCTCACCTCTCCTTGTCTTTCATTCTCTCTCGGCTTTCCCCGCCCCCATCTTTTACTTGCCTCTCCTCGCCCGGACCAGACCCGCCTTGCGTAATCCCTTATTCTCCATTCGGTCACCCGGGCAGAGGTGGTTCAGGTCACTCAAATGATCTCATTGCAGTGTCTCTGACCGGGAGGTTTTAGGTTTCAAGTCTGGCGGTGGCAGGATTTTTCTATCTACTACATTGTTTGCTAGGTCGACTCAGTTTCTGTCTGGAGGAAAATTCTCGCAGCGGCTGCTATGATCGATAGTTTTCCATGATTTCTCCGTTCAATACCAGGCTAATGCCGGAGCAATACCCTAAGAAACGGCCGATGGACGGCGCGTGATCTTTGCTTCCTCGTCTTTTCTTCCTTCTCCTATCCTTTACGTACACATACACATCTACTACACTACCACATGTTGGGAGACATCGTGGGATGAAAAGCTGTCGCGGATGGGACGGTGCCCTGCTGGTAGGAGATACTTGGTCGGGGAACAACCCATTAGTCGCCAGACACGTCAACGCATATCTCACGAACCGGCGCGGAAAGGCACCTCCCACCCACATCCCGAGGCCAAACATAGCACGGTACAATGACCTTAGCTGTTGACGCGCCCGGAAATCAATCAATCAACCCGATCAAAAATCCAACTTGGTAGTCTACCGCCTTATATCCATCACCACTCTTCCCTCGTTTTTCTTTTTTCAGCATCCACCCGTTCTCCTGTCTCCTTTCCACATTCCCTTTCTCTTCTGGCCCCATCTTCTCCCCCTCTGTAACTCTCCTGACCCACTCGTCCGCCTCTGGCATCCTCTGCACCGTCGTACACAGCACTGCTCAAATGCCCATCCTCCTGCGACCCCGACCACCCTGGGTTCCCGCCCTCCTCCAGCCCCTGCATCCTGCACCGCCTTTTTTCGGACTACGCCCTCCCTCCGACGCCATCCTCGTCCGCCCCGCCCTCCCCCAGTCCCTGGATCCTGCCACCGCCTTCCTCGGACTACGCCCTCCCTCCGACGCCATCCTCGTCCGCCCCGCCCTCCCCCCAGTCCCTGGATCCTGCCACCGCCTTCCTCGGACTACGCCCTCCCCTCCGACGCCATCCTCGTCCGCCCGCCCTCCCCCAGTCCCTGGATCCTGCCACCGCCTTCCTCGGACTACGCCCCTCCTCCGACGCCATCCTCGTCCGCCCCGCCCTCCCCCAGTCCCTGGATCCTGCCACCGCCTTCCTCGGACTACGCCCTCCCTCCGACGCCATCCTCGTCCGCCCCGCCCTCCCCCAGGTCCCTGGATCCTGCCACCGCCTTCCTCGGACTACGCCCTCCCTCCGACGCATCCTCGTCCGCCCGCCCTCCCCCAGTCCCTGGATCCTGCCACCGCCTTCCTCGGACTACGCCCTCCCTCCGACGCCATCCTCGTCCGCCCCGCCCTCCCCCCAGTCCCTGGATCCTGCACCGCTTCCCTCGGACTACGCCCTCCCTCCGACGCCATCCTCGTCCGCCCCGCCCTCCCCCAGTCCCTGGATCCTGCCACCGCCTTCCTCGGACTACGCCCTCCCTCCGACGCCATCCTCGTCCCGCCCCGCCCTCCCCCAGAACCTGCATCCTGCCACCGCCTTCCTCGGACTACGCCCTCCCTCCGACGCCACCCTCGTCCGCCCCGCCCTCCCCCAGTCCCTAGATCCTGCCCCGTCCTCCTCTGACGTTGCCCTCCCTCCGTCGCCGTCCGCGCCCCGGCCGCGACAAGCGCAGGTGCTTCGGACGGGCGCAGGCAGTTCATTCGGCGTCCCTTTTATGTGAGGGCGGCCACCTCATTATCGCGGGTCATCCTCGGCCGCGTCGCCCTCCCCCCGCCCCTGCTGACCACCACGCGGATATGAGGTTGTGGTTGGTTCGGGGGAGGGTAGTCATAGTGACGGAAATGACTGTGGACCAACACGGAGGGGAAAGTAGACCCGAGGAGAAGGACAAGTTAGAATTAGAAGAGAGGGAAAAAGGTAGAGCATTTCAGAAAGTAACAAGTAATATGAAATGAATTCAAAAAGGGAATATCTGAACAGGAAAGATTTCCGAAACTGTTTGGTAGTAAAGATAAAGTATCAAAGAAGCAAGTAGCAAAAGAAATAACCAGAGTAAGGCAAATGTATTACAGAGTGATCCAGTGTGAATGTGAGGGTTAAGTTACGAAAAGCAAAGATATAGAGAAACAGAAATAGTGACAGAGGAACAAGGAGATGGAATTTATACGGTAATGGGAAGACCATTTTCGTGCTGAGTTTGGCAAGTAATTTTGTACGTTTCACATGGAAGAATGGGGGGAAAAGAGAAGAGGAATAGAAATAATATAATGATAGAAATAGTGAGCCAACGGACAAGAAAAAAAAGAAAGGCATGAAGAGAATAGGTATCTAGGATTAATGTGAAGATTGATATTAGAAGATATGCGAAAAACAGTGCACATAGATTCAATGTAAAACAGGCAGAGAAAGAGGGAATTAGAAATGATTGAGAATTCAAAGAAGTCGTGCTCAAACAGCACGTACTTTCTTCCCATACATTCACGTAAATTTACCCTAAAAATTCTCAAATTTGCGAAAAAATGTATATGAGGGGTCGGGGAAAATCTCTATCTTCATAACTGTAGCACTGCATATACCTGCATCATTCTCTTAAACGTTCTTCACACTATCCAACAACAAAATTTTAATCAAAAACGATGGAGCTATTTTTTAAAATTTGGAAATGTCTCAGGGGCTCAATGTAAAGTACCCCAAAAATTAAAATATCGT
>JAHLJT010005101.1:0-22756 GCA_031308135.1 Acheta domesticus | reverse complement strand
AACACTCTCTTGGCCTTCATTCTGGCCAACGAACACTGACACTGGACGCTCCAATTCCTCCTGCACAGGAAAACAACGAAACGAAATCCAAACAAACTGGTGGCACCACCAAAGCACATACTTTCTCGTATTGTTTCTAAATACTGCGTAATATTATACTACACAAACCAGCAAATGTGTTTTCAACCAGCAATTTTTTCCCGTTTCGAGATCCGATCACAGATCCTCAAAGTTAACTTGCAGGCATTCATACCACTACGCCACACAAGAGCCGTATAGTTCGAATTGGGGCAGAGGAATAAAAAAAAGCCTTATTCAAGTAAAAGCCTCTACACAATCAAAATATCCGTTTGAAACTCTCAAAGTCTCCACTCCGTTCAGCTCGAGCGGGGAATATCAATTTTGGAGAAAATCGGCGGAACGGTTTACGAGCTACAGTTCTCCATGGACGCACTGAGAGCTGTTATGTACGTCCGGCAATTAAGTACAGTTCCCTGCTGGTGGGATCCATAAACCCTCCTACGTTTCTTTTCAAGTAATTACAATAGCAATTCGAATGGCGTCTGGAGGAGAATTCTAGCGGCCGGCTGCTCTGATCGGTAGTTTCCGTGGTTTTCTCCAATCAACACCAGGCAAATGCCGGAGCAATACCCTTACAATCGTGCCACGGACCACGCACGATCTTTCCTTTCTCTTCCTTGCCCCATCCTCACCCTTCCACACACACACACACACACACTACCATGCACTACACTACCACACATTCCGGGAGACCGGTCGGGAGCTTACAGCTTGTCCCGGCTGGGGCGGTGCCCCGCTGGTGGGAGATACCTGGTTAGGGGAAAACCCCGCTAGTCGACGGTAGGTCGGCGCCGGATCTCGCCACCCGGCGGGAAAAGATTTTCGCCACCTCCCGAAGAAAAACATGAACTACACGTACGGGACTAATGACCTAAGTATTTGACGCGCCCGGAATCACGAACCATCACTCAATCAATCGATCGCCTGGATCTTTAGCCGAAAGACTATTTTCAAAGTAAGTTTTATTATTCCTTCCTCGATATAATGATCCTGTATTTATATCTATTCTTCAGGTTTAATCCACAATTCATTAAATTTGTATCTTTAGTAGGCTGTTGCGTATGTGACTGACTATATTATGACTCTGTGCAGTTTGAAGGTAAGGAAATGTTGTTTGCCCTCTGACCGCGAGCGACCATCTCATGACATTTAAGTCAGAAGAATATACAGCAATTAATTTAGAGAACACATTTATCTTTATCATCATATGACTTTTTAAATGTCTTATTTCACATATCAGACGATCAGGCAGCGTTTCTAGGAAGTTTGAAGAGCAAAAAATTTTTTTGCGATATTAATTAGCAATTAAATCGTTCTACAATATGGCATATGGTTTTGGTGTCACCGATTGTGGTGTGCCACCTCACACTTAATTACTCAGAAGTGTCTTGAGCAAAAAAATTAATTTTCGCGTAAATAATTAGCAATTAAATAGTTCTAAATGGTGGCATACGTGTTTCTGTGGTACCCGAAAGCTGTACTGACGCCGAAAGAGAGGTAAATTCTACTATGGAAATCAAGTAGGAAATATAACTTTTTCATTTCGAAAGGATGAGAGTCGAAGACGGAAATGGTTGCGGTCGATCAACAGAGCCGGTTGGACTCCAGGGAAGGCAGCCTGTGTTTGCACCAGACACTTCGCAGCGCTTCGCTTGGAAGAATTTCCAAGACTTCTTAGAAAACGACAAGAAAAGTCCTTCAAAAGTTTTGTAGTTTTGTAGATATTCTGTTAAATTTAATTGTGATTGCAGTTTTACCATTAGAGTTGCAGCTTGAAGAAGTAGATATCGCTATTGTTATCACTTCTCATTTTCATATACAAGTTTTTTCAGACGGTGATAAGTGTCCTTAAAAATTCAGTACTTTTTTGGGAAAAGTCTATCTGTGACTCTTGGATGAAATTGGAAAACATATTTAACCATTTTAAGTCTTAGAACTTCAATTCAGACTCTGTGGAAGACAGATTAGAGTGTATCTGCAGTCTCCTTAAAAAGTGTATTGACAAAGTGAAGTGCAGTGTTTGATATAGCTATGTGGAAGAGGACGATGACATTGTGTGTGAATGAAGTGAGAAGGGGGAGAATGCAGTGAAGAAGCTGGTATTTCTACATGAACAACTGTGGCTCCTCGCGCAGAAAAGAAACTTCGATTTGGGCCTTCTCCATGTATCTGGGTACCCCACCATCTTCCTGTGACATCAGAGGCTCTCAGGTTCTCAACCAATGTATCTGAAAAAGATCTAGCAAAAATGGGTACCTACCAATCTGGCATGAATGCTGGCGAAACCAAGTATTCGAAAGAGAAGTGTAAGCTGCTTGAAGACTACGAGAAGTTGGTGATTGTTATATTGGATGAAATTAATGCGTAATGTAGGGTGTCTTATAAAGGTGGCAGGTTTGAAGGCAGGGCTCAATGTACGAAGATACAATAATTTGTTTGCAATATGGCAGCGCTATCTTGTAAGTGCAAATAGTAATTTCAAATTAAAAACCAAACTCTAGCTATTCAACAGGAAACATCAGAGAACAAAAGCAGGACAAAGTACTTGTGAGAAAGGAAGAAGGAGAGGGAAGACAAAGAAGAGGAAGGAGGTGTTACTTATACAGCAGGGGCACCATATGTATGCAACCTTTCATTACTTCTCTTGAAAAGTTATTTTTCCATTGTTCTTGTTCTTGTTCCATGTTCTATTGATTAACACTACGAAGGGAGAGTTTTTCTTTCTACCTAGTAGGAAGGAAATATAAAAACTACTAAACAAAAGCCTAAATTTAGGAAAATAAATAAAAAAACTATTAAATTACTGTTTTATTTACATTGAATTGCCAGATGCAAATTATCAAATAAAAGGTTGAAATTTTGGGAAGTATACAGAATTTACAAGTCTACAATTTGTATTTAGTTCTTTTTATGATCTGCTATTCTTAAAAAAATAAGAGTAAAAATTTAAAAAAGGAAAAGAAATTTTTCCCATCATTTTTTTTGCTGATTCGCTGAAATTGGATATTAACGCCCGAAAAAATTCTCGAAACATCATCATCTATGGAAAATTGAAAGGGCAATTTAAATCAATATGCATACGGGTAATGTAGTTAAAAAATTTAAACTTAAATAAGAAGCTAAAGACGTTTATTTCATTTGAATGATGTACTCAGGGTAAATTAATTTAAAACTGGCATTTTTTAAAAATTCAATTACTATTTTCAACCTACAAACTTTTTATCCCTGCAGGCAGATTTGCCTATCTTACTCTGCTACCCCCTTTAACCCTTATCTGGGCAACCAGTGTCTGTTGGACACTGTGCGTTATATTAACGGTCATATAATGTAAACTAAATTTTTTCTGTGATTACGGTTTCGTGACTTTGTCTCTAATCTATTGGAGCGTCTTTGTATCAAGTTTCACAAATTTTGGTCAATAAACAGAAGTGAAAATAATTATTTTGTTTTAAAGTAACGTAACCGGGCAAGCAGTGTCCAAAAGACACTGTTCTTTCGGTAAGGGACTATTTTTTCTGATTTACATTTTGACACAACAGTCAAAATAACGTTATTCTTTTGTTTATTAAGTCTGTCGGTATTCATAAACAGACATTTTGTATTGATATGCGACAAATATATCATTTCGGTAAGAAGGAAACTTTAGCGATTTCCATGTTGTCACAACCGCGAGGTCTCTAGGAAGGAGACTCAGCTCCGATGCTGAAGGCATGTTCGTGGTATGTGCGAATAGTATTGTGGAACAGTTTTTATGGTCCACCTGTATAGGGAGCAACAATGGGTCTCACACGTTTCAAGTGATTATTTTTCTACTATTGATGACAAAAACCACACGGTCCACAAGACGTCGGAATGATAAATGAGACGCTTTGAGGGACGTGTGGGAAAAAAGTCAATGAATATTTGAAAAAGCATTACCATCCTGGAACAGACTTTACTGTCAACGAAATGCTAATTCTAATAAAGGACAGATGCCCATTCAGACGATACATACCAACTAAACCAGACTAGTATAGTGGACCATGCTCATCAGGGGGGAAAAAAACATGTCACTTGCATGGTTACAGCGCGAGATCGCACTCAAACAATGTTGCAGCAAACGTCACCAGTCAGTCTACAACGAGCAGAGTGATGTAACCCATCTTTAGAAGAATTGTAAATAATTAACTACTTTAATCAAAATATCTGAATTTATAGAGAAGAAAAGTTTTAACTTGTTCAATGTGCGTTATATTCTCAGTATACAAAAAAACATAGACTCCATCATCACTTCTTGTAAGTTTTTGGAAAGGAATTAATTTAATTAATTATTCATTTTCCATCATTATACTGAAATTCTAAAACAATTAAAACATAAGGTGTGGAAAAGTTGAAGAAAAGAATCGTGGAAAACATTGTTTGCACAACAGTCTCTGATGGACACTGCTTGCCCGGATACGTTACAAAACTACCTAGCCCGGAGAAGGGTTAAAAAGCCAATGAAAAGAAACAGCTTCTAGCACTTTAGGTCTTCCAAAATACTCCGGAATATGAAATACTACTGCAGCTACACTCTACCCAAGTTTTGTTGAGCTCTCCTGCTGTTCAATTTGGTAGAGGGTAGAGCATGGGCTTACGGGTGACTTTTTTGTTAGCAATATCTTAGAATCACTGACGCTAAAAGATTTCCTATTTCTCAGGAGATAAAATGAATAGTTTTCAAAATGTTGCTAACTTCACTTTATTGATACATACTTTAATTCAGTTTTCAACATGTTAGTGAAGGAGATTCTGAAACTCAAGTGAATATGAGAGAATATACATCTCCCCATACACAACCTACAGTTTTTTTTGAAAATCAGTTCGGAAAATGAATTATAATTAAATTGAACACCCAACATTTTCTTCAAAGAAATACACCTAACGTCGGTGAGTGTGCATTAACAATGAATTTTTGATGGCATAAACCAATGCAACATCAATATATTCAAAATTATTTTACTAATCGGAACAAGAATGTACATCAAGTAGAACAAACAAGAGTTTTAAAATTAAATGTATAATAATGAAAAGTAGCAGATGTAGGATTTTGTTATTTTTAATGACCTTCCCACTTAGAAATACATTTTAAAGAATGATATACAACTTCTCCAATAATGTTTGCAGTGCACTTCTGTGTAATTAAAGAAAGAAAATAACTGTACTTACTTCATCTGAATTGTGTTCTTTCTTCATGGAGAATGGCATTTCATGCGATTCTGCTTCTTCCTATAAATAAGAAGTGTTCAATTCAAAACTGGTCGCTAAAAGAAGAGAATAGAACTATCTTAACTAGTCTTGAGGTGACAGGCAGTGTGAAAATTAGAAGACAATTATCAGATTACTTTCAGCTAAACTCACTAAGGACTAGTGTTACCATATAGTCATGAGCACAATGATTTAAATGTGTTATAAGAAGCTGTGAATCATGTTTCCAGTTTGGTAACTTCACTTTATTGAAATATACTTTAATTCATTTTTCAACTATGTTTAGTGAAAGAGATTCTGGAACTCAAGTGAATATGAGATATTATACATCTCTCCACACACAACATACAGTTTTTAGAACATGAATAAAATTAAATTGAACACCCAACATTTTCTACACAGAAATACACCCAACACAGGTAAAAGAGCATTAACAATGAATTTTTGATTGTGTAAAACAATGCAACATCTAAATATTCAAAACTATTTTACTAATCGGAACAAGAATGTACATCACGTAGAACAGAACAAGAATTTTAAAATTAAACGTATAATAATGAAAAAGTAGCAGATGTAAGATTTTGTTAGTTTCATTGACCTTCGTACTTAGAAATAACATTTTAAACAACGATATGCAACTTCTCCAATAATGTTTGCAGTGCACGTCTGTGTAATTAAAGAAAGACAATAACTACTTACTTCATCTGAATTGTGTTCTTTTTTCACAGAACACGGCATTTCATGAGATTCTGCTTCTTCCTATAAATAAGAAGTGTTCATTACAAAACTGGTAGCTAAAAGAAGAGAATTGACTGAAACTATCTTAACTAGTTTTGAGGTGACAGGCAGTGTGAAAATTAGAAGACAATTATCAGATTACTTTCAGTTAAACTCACTAAGGACTAGCGTTACCATATAGTCATGAGCACAATGATTTAAATGTGTTGTAAGAAGCTATGAATCATGTTTTCCAGTTTGGTATCATGACAATCTTTACCTGAAAAACTATCTGTTCTAATATCTCTTTGTTGGATGTTTGACCATGTATCTTACACAAATTCTTGTTGACAGAGATATTCATACCTCTGGAAATCATCATATTGGATAACGAAAGGCTATATAATTTCAATATTTTTGTTTTCATTTCCTGTTTAATAACATATATGTTTCAAGTAGCGTTAAATGACATAACTAATGTGAAAATATCCAAATTTGCTTATGTCATTTCTGTGAGTACAATTTAATTCTTGCATGACCATATGGTTATGCTAAGCTTTGCGATACACAATCTAACATCAGGTCATTTTTTTAGCAGCATCAATAAGAATGTTACAAAATTGTCCTTTTTCTTAACCGGAAGTCATAGCTGAATTGGAAAACAATAATGAAAGAGAGTTGCCTGATATCTTCATCACTCCCCTGATGCTGCAAGCCTAACACATGAAGATTCTGCTAATGAAGCTAAATACGGCGTAGATAATACATAAATAAGATAGACGGGTAAATAAGGTAACGGCATAAATAAGATAGATGCATGGTGAGAAACACGTGACAAATGAAAGAAAGAAAAAGAAAAAAAAAAAGATACTAGGGGTCTAATAGATCATTTGAATGGACGGCAGCTGGTAGCAGAAGCTTGTGCAGTTTATTTGATTTACTGGTACAGGAACCTAACATATACACAGTTTCTTTAGCTGTCCCAGTCCACAAATAAGTGCACAGGAATGCAACGTTTTACAACCATTTTGTTTCCATCAGGATATAATAAATTGCCTTGCAAGATAACTTATGGGGATTCTTGAACAGATATGCAAAATGATATGCCTGAAGAAATATTAGACAAAACAAATTTATTACCATTATGAGTTTTCAGCACTGCAATAATAATGGCAATATTGCCAGTACCAATAAAATGTGATAACACCTTATATGAACTCAATGAAGAGAATTCAGAAAGAGACATGTTGTAACAGCATAATAATTTTGATGAGTCAATGATAAAATATTACAGAAAACATGGTTGCAAGCAGTTCATAGGAGGAAAAGCGATAAGAGTTAAGTGTAAGTTTTGGTCTGTGAAAATAGAAGATGGTTATATGAGAGGTTTTGGAAAACCTCAAATCCTCAAAAGAAGTTTGACACTTGATAGACTATGTGATGACATCAGATATGAGGAACAAAATCTTTTCAAAAGCAGATGTACAGGAGAAGGTTGCTGAATTGTTCGTAGAAGAGAATGTTTTCAATGTAAAGTACGGTTGAGTGATGAGTGTTTCATAATTTTTCATACAAAATAATTTTCAAATCAGGCATATAATAATTAATAAACAGTAAATCAGTTAGTCTTTCGCTATTATCACTTATTGTGCTGTACTGCAGGAATCAATTTACTGCCATAATAACGATAATTATAAGAATATGCAAAACAAGAGACCATCTCTCAGCAAAAACACAACAATCATTAGAAAAAGAAACTTGGAAAACTCTGCATGTACTAGTAACATGGTTTCAAGACAACAATCTCATCATAAACACCAGCAAAACAGTCTCTCTAAATTTCATGAATCCTAGAACCAAAGAAAAATTCCCACAGCAGTTGTTCATTAATAACAACCCTGTAACGATAACTCATGAAACAACCTTCCTAGGTCTAACAATTCAAGAAAACCTAAAATGGAATGCTCTTATCTCAAATCTTAACAAGAAGCTCACCAAATCTTGCTATGCACCCTCAGGTCAAACTCCAACATTGAGACACTTCGGACAATGTATTTTGCAAATGTGCACTCACACCTAAAATACGGAATAATTTTCTGGGGAAATGCCCCTGAAAGCACTCGCACATTTATTATCCAAAAAAGAATATTGCGAACAATGACCAGCACCCATTAGCTGGAGTCTTGCAAACCCCTGTTCAATAAACTAAGGATTCTTCCTCTACCATGCATGTATATATTTGAAATAGTGGTATTCACAAAAAAGATTCTCATGGAAAACAAAGACACTTTTACTCTAAATTCTGATGTACACAACTACAACACTCGTCAAAAGGATAACCTACATGTTCCCCACTCTGAAACTACAGTTTGTCAAAAAAATACCCTTATGGAGGGTATTACACTTTACAACAAGCTAGGCCATGATATTAAAGATTTAAACCCAATACGTACATTCAAAAGTAAATTGAAAACTTTCCTGCTTAACAACATGTTCTACAGTGTGAAGGAATACACAAATCACAACTCTACTTCCCTTAACAACATTTAAACAAAAATACTTATCCCATTATTATTACTATGATTATTATTATTATTATTATTATTATTATTATTATTATTAATATTCTTGACATGCGCACCTGCAAATATCATATCTGACTCGTCATCCACAATTAAAATTGTATAAGTGACTCAATATAGGTTATTATTATTAGTAGTAGTAGTATAATAATTATGATTGTTATTAGCAGTAATTATGATAGTAGCAGTAAAATTACATAAACAAGTGAATTTCACTTTTACTTTAAACATTACTATCTGGAAATGTTAACTTATTTTGCTATTAAAAATAATAATATACTGTATAATATCTTAATCTAGCTGTAACAAGTATTGTAGTAGGCTATTGACCTATTGTAGTAGGATAATTCCTAGGCTAATGACCCCATCTCGATTAGGTTTTTGTCCAGTTTCCCTGGTCCTTTGAGCAAATGCCGAGATGGCCCCTTGTTTTGCTTCTGGACAGTAATGTAACTTCACTCTCTCCACCCAAAACATCACTTTGACTCGTCATACACGATTGTAATTGTATACGTGACTTAATAATAATAATAAAATTAATATTAATTTATTAATATTATAATTCTCTCATTGTTTGCTCAATGAATCATGGGAAACAAGACAAAAAAACTTGATTGACATGGAGGTCATCGGATCAGAAGCATAAGTAGAGTACTTATAGCAAACTAATCATTCTGTGAAAACTTTTAATAATATTGTCTCAAGTGTAAGGTATTCAAGTAATGGAGTATTTCATAAAAAAGGTCTCATATGTCAATACATTAGTACCCTGTGCTGAATGTGACACTGATGTCTTTGCTGACTCGAAAGGGAGTATCTAATGTGGCAATAAATATACAACAATAAACAGATTACCTCATTTTTTATCCATTTATTATTGGATTAAGTTGCCAATTATTTAAATTTTGATTGGGTTTAGTACTTTTTATCCACTCATTATTGAAACAAGACACTATTATTTTAGTTGACATTACTAATTTAAATCTTTGATAAATATACCGTAAGCCTATCTATGTGTATTTCCTGTTGACTTTATAAAATACAGAAATATATAAAAATTAATAAAAAAAATTAAATATTACTGTGAAAATCAATACTTTTGAATGCTTAGTATAGTTTTACAAGACATAAACTCATGCATGCATCTACCCTAATTGTTTAAAATTGCAATGGGATACAAACGAATGTATATTTATTACATGTTACTACACAGAATATTATTGTTACAAACAGCAGTTTTGGTTGAAAATATATTCCTTCCAGTGAACAAGTCATTTTTGACAAAACCACTGTTTCCTTCATCAAGACAGAAGGCAACGGTGGAATTCCCATCATGATAAAGAGGCTTACAAAAACTACAAGGTTAGGACTTGATTATCATTTGTACAATTAACTTCTGTAACCTCAAGTCTGGAAGCTAAAGGATAAATTACCCCAGAACAAAATGCCATAGATCCTGCGGGAATGAACATTTGCGAAACATACACAAGAATTTTAAGATGTATTGCTGGCTTGCTTTCAACATGGAATTTTGAAACACACTAAAGATGCAAATAAAGTTTCATTGGTGGCAAAAGGAACAATTTAAAATGGTTTTCTTACTTCCTTTTTCCATATATGGCACTTGATATTTGTCACAAAAGACAACGACATTATACACTATACACACATACACATGACACACTATACTGTAAATGGAACTTACAATGCAACTCCAGTTGTACTCCTTCTCATTTATTTGCTCTTCTTTAACCTAGAACAGAGTAAAACAACAAGTAGTATTGACATTGAAAGAAAACATGTTATTTTGATACCCAAATCATGCTTACTTGCAACAACACAAATCATAAAAAATAAAACTTTGTTAAATTATATTGTACTATATAGATATTGGACATAATGTGTCTAATTTTGTTTGTCATTCAGACTATACATGAAAGTTCATTGTTAATAGCAAATCATATTTAGAGATGCTACTTACATCTTCAAACTTTATCACATTTTCTGCTATGATACTAATCCCCTCCATTTTGAAATCAGCATATAATGATCAATTTGTTACAATTAACTAAAAAGTCAGCAACACAGACTAAAATTGACTGCGAAGAAGGACGCTCACATGGCAGTGTTTGACCATATACTTTAACCTAACCAGAACCTAACCTTTTGTCGATGATTTTAACTTCGGCCCTGACAGTTATCAGCTTTTTCGCTGCCATCCAATCATACTATTTCGCTAATGTGACGTCACACATGTGAAGTTTAATTGACGTCACAACTTTAATTGGATGTAACAATCAATAGTTGTCAGGGGCAAAGTTAGAAGAAATTCGAGTATACTTTTCCTAACGAGTCGTCGAATACAAGTGAATCGTTGAAATATACAGTCGCAACCACGAAGACTACAAGGAGGACTCCGGTGTTGTACGGGTGGTGGGGGTATGTACGAAAAACGTCGGCAGCTACTTGAAAAATAAGACAACAAAACTAGACCCCTTCGACTTCAGCGACATCACGCGGCGAGAGAAGGAACTTATCTCGGCTGATAATCCACAAATTTCATTGGGCGCAAGTCGGTGAGTCGACGCCGGTTACCAAGCAAATATACCAGTTAGTTGCTGCCGGCTGCTAAGAAAATATACATGAAGTGTTTAACAACTCTTTAAGATTTATTTAATTTCAATGAACTTCGGGGAAAACCTAACCTTTTTCACAAGGTTTATCCGTGTGTAAATGAATGTCTTATAAGTTCAATATTTTAGTTACATGTTTTATCTCTTACATTCTTTCCCAGTCGCTCAATTTTCGTTTTCATATTTCGTAAAGTTTTCTTCACCTTTATTCTTTTAACCAACCCCCCCTACTTTCTTTTTCTGGTGGCAATCAACAATTCATCGCTGTTCCAGTCCACAATGTGAAGTCCACAAGACAGTATTCCGATCTGGTTTTTAATTTCTTAAACCAGAACACAACTGTTTTCGCATTTCATTTCTGCACATTGGCATTTGATGTAAGGTGTCCTTCAAAGATAAAAAAATCTGTGAATAATGTTATTCTC
Source organism: Acheta domesticus (assembly GCA_031308135.1). Taxonomy (NCBI): domain Eukaryota; kingdom Metazoa; phylum Arthropoda; class Insecta; order Orthoptera; family Gryllidae; genus Acheta; species Acheta domesticus. The sequence goes on along the minus strand of JAHLJT010005101.1, from coordinate 11,092 downwards.
CTCTCTATATTCGTGACAACTGTATATCCATTTATAAGAATCTAAAACATAAATTCATTATTGACTTTATACATGTATATAAATTTGTATGAAGTAGCATAGTAGATTTTTTACATATGAAATAAAAACTTACCTTTACTGTCATATCACTCTTAATTTATTTATTTTGTCAAAAAAACAGTAAAAACTGTATATGACGTGTGGGGAAAGAAATTTATCTGCGCACATTTTCTTGAGGGCTAGAATTTTATTAAAAAAAATAATTAACACACATTTGGTCATATCCAAAATTGTAGAGGTTTCTCCTGCTACTAAATAAATAATTACACCCATGTTAACACGAAAGAAATTAAATTTCAAAGAAACTCCAGAACTAAGGTTTACTGTGAAGTCTTCAAGGTTATAAATATGTGCTGTGTTACAAGATTGTGGAACTTGCACAATAACAAAATTGTGTAGTAAAATAATATTAATAATGAGCAGTTTGTATCTGAACGATAGTAGGGCCTACAAAATGAATAACAAGTTCAATTTACAAGTTACAAATGTAACATTATAAATTTTCTATTACTGAACAGAATTTGCAGGCAATCAATTTCCATCCATATTTAATTGTTTCAGAAGTTCCTGTACTTTCAATTAAGATTGCACACATCCTCTGATGATTTGAGAATTTTATAAAATATTAATTGTATGTTTGGTATATTATATGTTACTGGTATATAATATCTATACATAGGCCTATAACATAAAATGTTATATGTATTTATTAGCACTGAATTGTCTCAAACAAAGAAAGCACTATATATCATTACTTACAGAACATGTATGTGGTGGATTTCCATCGATGATCATAGTTTCAGACTCGGTATTTACACTTTCATCTCCACTAGACTAAGAAAATTTTGTGAAATATTTTTATACATGTAAGCATTTTTATACTGTGACGATACCGAATAGTTGATAGAAAAATTTGATTTAAAACACACGTCGTAGTAGCCTGTCGGGGGCCTACGCAGAACCCTGTTTCTTTTGTGCGCGCTAGGTCGAGCCAATTCGCAATGCACACGTGCTGGAAGAGGTCCCCTCGCGCTTCTTTGTCCGGCGGGGGGGGGCAGTGGGTACAAGAATTACGACCCGATCGGCGCCTCTCTGGCGCCGCCACATCCCCAGGCGACTTGCGGCCCCCCCGACGTTAGAGAGAGAGGGTTCAGTGGAATTTTTCCATCGACTTCGGCCAGAAAACGCTTCCGGACATTGGCCGAAATTAAACTGAGACGCAGTTGCCTTTTGCCAATAGAGAGGAACCTTTCAAAATTTAAACCAAAAATCATTCCAGAACTTTCGACGAAGGAGTAAGGAGAGGGGGTTACAGAGGCTTCGCGAGATGTGACCAAGTGAAAAATCAGAAGAGAAGAAGAGAGACGGTCTTGAGAGTAGGTTCGGGGAGGAGCGAGGAACGCGCACCGCGGCGGTGCGTCGTTCGGGGAGCAAACGCCGCTGGCGTAGACACCTCCGCAGTGTGAGAGACAGTATTGTTCTAATTTTTTGGTGCGCTGTGTATGACGCGGAACGCGGAATTGCTCCTGACGGATGTTTGCTATCACGCGTGTGGGTTTTTTTGTTTTTGAATTGTTAAAGGACTATTATTGTGACTAGCGCGCCGTTACTTACGCTAGGCGCAAAGCAATCTCGTTCGGTCGCCTGAAAGAGACTATTGCTGCTTGTGCGGTGCAACCTCGTGCCGCGCGCGAGTCAAAATTATTCAGTTCGGCTTACGCCACTAGGCCCGCGACCGCCGCAGAGCTATATTTCATACTGGAGTCTCCGTCCACCTCACCTCGCCGGCTGCGAGTGCGAATGTCTGCCTCCCGCCCCCTGGCGAGGACCCTGCCTCGTCAGCTGTAACCCACTGCTGGCATGGTTTTCACCGCCGAAGAAAAAGGAGCTCTGGTGACGTCACACGAAGGTCGGGCATCGACCCTACGAAGTCTCCCAAAACACGGACTGTTGTCCCAGAGACTCTTGTGAATGGCCCGGATTACAGACCTGTGCCCCATCATAAGCGAGCCGCGCTGTGGCTTTTTTGCTGAAAAAGAAACTTCCTAAATTTTATTTTGCGTCTTCCTCTGTAAATTGTATCTTAATTGTATTGTCTTCTAGCAAGTAAGAAAGTTATTTAAGTAAAAGGGGAATCTGGGAAAGGGGGGATAAATTCAAGCGTTTTTGGGGGGGGGAGTTGCGGGATAAATAAGAAAGAGGGGAGGGATGTCTTTGGGTTTAAGAGGGAAGGGTTTTTAGTAATAGGATTTATTTTTATATTTCTTTTATTTTAGCTCATTAAATTTTTTATTTTTTTTAAAACTCAAAGTATTTCATTTTGGTAACCAAGTAGCGTCCATCGATAGGCCCCCATTTCTCGTAGAGAATCACTGCTCCTGAGCTAGCCCGGCAACTACCCAGGTGAGTGAAAGAAAGGGGGGGATCTCGATCGCCCGATCGAGCCCCGACGTCGCACGCGAGGGCCCGCGTGGCTTGACAATACATGTATAATACTTATAGATATAATTGTTCAAAACAAAAAGGTAAAACAATAAATTTAATTACTTGCCGGCAAAGGATTTCCATTCATGATAATAGCTTTAGATGCATCTATCCTTTCATTAGGCCTACATTTATCATCAGTGGCTTGAGAATTCTGTAAGATATTTATTTATTTATCGAATTGTCCAATATACAGAAGGCAATATATATCATTATTTACAGAATATGAAGGTGATGGATTTCAGTCGATGATCATACTTTCAGACTCAGTATTTACAGTCTCTACTAGACTAAGAACATTTTCTGAAATATTAACATATTTGTTTAGTCGGTCCAATACAAGAAGGTAAAACAGATTTAGTTACTAATAGATCTTGAAGGCAAAGGATTTCCATTCATGATAATCATTTCATTTGTATCATCATTAGTTTGAGAATTCTGTAAAATATTAATATTCATTTTTTACATTGCCCAGTATTGAAAAAGAAAACTAATTTAAAAAATCTATTTTCTCAAATAATGTTTGCATTGAAAATTGAAGGAACTGCACCAGTTTTCAATCTCAATGTATTTGCATGTAAGGTATCTACATTGCCCGAAATTATCACATTGAAGGATTGGACAATATCCGATACTTCAAAATGTTTCTCATAAAAATAAATATATTTTTGAGATGTTGGGAATTTGCGCATTTTTTCAACAGCAATGGAGTGCCATCTCTCTCACACTGTAGGATCCTAAACCAAAGAACTTTTTTCTGCAGAATTATGTTGTGTTTCCTACATTCCAAAACTGAATTTCAGTAACTTCATTTCAGTTTTTTCCATTTATTTTTCCTTAGTAAAACCAATAAAATAAATCAATTTCACTTCAAAAAATAAAACATTGCATTTATAATAATGTTGCAATATGAAATATGACAACAAATAATTAAATTTCATATACATTTAACAAAAACTTACCTGCAATCAATATGTTTAATTATTACTCATGTATTAAAGATTGAGATTGACAATACTCATTCACATTGTTTTCATAGAAAAAATTACTTCAATTTGGTATTCAAAAATATGCTATTTCTTTGTTTATCGCAATTTTGGCTTCACTATTGCAGCAATTTTTAATGCAGGACTGTAGACTTTGTGATCGAAAACATATAATTCCTTCCCACTCATTCGCCTCCCACACATTCACGAAATTGGAGCACATTGTTTAAGTAATAATTATTAACTACATAATATTAATTAGGATTAATTATATAACTTTATTACAATTATAATATAATAAGCATATTATATAACGATTATATTATATAATAATTATATTACATAATAATAATTATTAATATTATTATTGTCAAGAGCCCGCATCGTTAAAAATAAATAAATAAATTTTGCATCCAGCCGACTTCGTGCTTCCCGCGGATTCGCTTTGCTTTGCAGTCATTGGCTGTTTTTCAAAGTCTTCGTAGTTCTTTCGATTGCCCCGTGAGGCCGCTGAAGACGAAGGGGTCTGGTTTTTTCAAGTAGCTGCCGACGTTTTTGGTACATACCCCCACCACCGGAGTTGAGTCTCCACCTTATAGACCTCGTGTACTTAACATTTCATAAATCACAGAACATGGAAGAAGTATAATTATTCATGAAATAATTATGGAGTGAGTTGTTACTTTTACATAACTGCAGTTATTTGTGATTTATAAGTTTTCAATGTAACATTAAATAATGGAACCATGGTTTGTAGAAGATTTTTTTTTTAAACAACAGATTGGGAAGTTACAAGAATGATTCTTCGTTGAAGCCTTGTGGTTCGCTTTCACAATTCGTGAGTCACGTAAGTCGATTCACTATTTACTAGCGCCAGCACAGAGCAGACGTACTATCGAAGAACTACATGCACGACTAGCCCATTTACTCGGTGGAACCGTTGCAACTCGTACCAATCCGTCGATAGAAAACGCGGGAAAATGCGGTGGCAAAGTGGGCGGAGACAATAGAGGCCCCCCGGGAATATGGCGCCACTTTCAAAATTTGTCATATCTGTAGCGTGGAAAGAAAAATTCCGAGTGTATTGTTACGACAACACATACTTATATGTCAGGTTAATGACAATTGAAATAATTAAGTTATTGAGTCGTTTGATAATTAATCAGAAATAACTGTCAGTAAATAACTAGTGGACTTTCTTGTATAAAGTATAATGCTTATGTAAATATGTAATGAATATATAGCTAATAATGTAGGCCTACCCTTAATATTTCAGATATAACTAGGAAAATTTCTCTTGATTTAAAACTGCTTGAAACAAAGATGCCTTGTCTTTTTAAACCCAACCTTATTTAAAATATGTATATTTTAAAGGACACATGACCAATAATCTGTCTTCCAATTTTTAATATATTTGTCTCAATGAACATTCTTTGCATAAACAATATTCAGAACATTCTTCAAAATTCAAATAATTGTTCTTCACCCTCATGAATGAAACATTTACTCAAAAAGTAACTATATTATTAGGTTTATAGGTGAAGTAAATTATTTCTCGTAATGAAATGCCCATGATGACCACTCTGTTTTTAAATAACTTTGTAACTTGTATCACACAGGAAGAATTTGGGGGTAGAAAATGAGCACTGGTGGAATGAAGAAGAAAGGGAGAGGTTGGTATCCAACTGGTGCATCACTGCGAATGCCAGCCTGCTTTTACAATGTTCTGAATGTAAGTTATTTCTTTTTAAATGAATTTATTTTTTAATAATACAATTCAATAAAAATGAATATCCCACGGTATTTTGCGTCGTTCTTGATTGTGCTGCTCGGGGTCGCATGATCGCGACTGTATCGAGCAGTGCTTGTCATCATGCGGCTCCTGACGGCACAACGGAGAACGACGCGAAATGAAGATATTCCATGAGATATTCCATTTTATTGTCACACCCCCGTGCGCCAAGAAAGAGAAACCGAAATATAATTGGGCAGTTTGACGTAAAATATAATTATATTGATTTGAACGATTCATAAGGGCACATCATGTTCGTTTATTTTGAAATGTGCTGAAAGTTCTGTGATTTATGAAATTTTAATTACAGTATTGATGAAAATCCGTTTTCTGGAGATTTTGAAAGAGCCGCCTCGAGAGCTCCGATCCGCCAATCACAGCGCTGATTCCACGACAGTAGGTGAACGATTTCAACGATTCATTTGGATTGAACGCCTCGTTAGGAAAAGAATAGTGTAGAGATATAGGTGGGTTCACTCCCGGTCTAAAACTGAAGCTAATGTGAGGCTAGTTCTCACAGTTTTCGTTATGTAAGCGCTGCGAACGACTTGGGCATTTTTGGGACAAGCTGGTGATCCATTTAATAGCTTTGTAACCTCTGGTGGAAGCCACTAAATCAATGATGTATATAAATACCACTAGATGGCTGAATCCGCGCTTCCCCAATAGGCGGAGGTGAGGCCGTACAGGGAGCCATGTTGCACGGCAAAAGCTTCGAATGTCAATTGCACCCATGAAAGTTCGGTAGATTTTTACGAGTGTAACACGTATACATTGTATTTATTAACATGGTTCTGTTCCATCATAAGAATGTAAAGCTGTAGGCAACAACAAATTGTCGAAATATATTTTATAATTTACATAAAACTACGAACAGCATTGACATAGTGTTACCGGAGACTTTCAAAAATGAGGACTTGTTTGTTATGATGACTTACAGGAACAAACTTCTTATACTACTTCAGAAGAGATCAATTTATATGTTAATACTGCCCGTGAAAGTGTATTTATATTACTACGGCAGCTTTATTATTAAGGATTCTTTCTCTGTTTCAATATTCCGTTTTCAATTATAAGAATAAGACGTTCTTATTGTCGATGTGATTAGAAAAACTGCGTTTCACTCCAAATATTCCTTTTTTCTCTCTTAATGGATGATTTTATTAACTGCTGGATTTGGGAAGTGGTAGAGAGATTTGAAATGAAAACAAGTAGAGAAGTATAGTACATATGTACTTTTTATGGGCTGACATTTTTATTTACATATGAATACAAAACTTTTTTGCAGGAACAAACATTCAAATGATACCTTTCACCATTGAAAAAAAAATCAAATAATAAATAATGTTTCTTTTAAATTTTACATAGCAGGAAATAGAACAAAACATACATTTAGAGAATAAATGAACAGATTAAAATACATGTTCAAAACATGAACACTTTAGACTAAGATTTCACTACACGATATTGTTGTGAAACCCACCTTATAGTGGTAAAACGTGGATAAAACAAAGGCAAAAAATAATTGATTTCCTGGGCCAACTTTGAAAATAACAATTACATTAAGTAAGATCAAAATGAAAACATTTAAAAAATCAAACAAAATATTTTCACTAATCACTCAAGAGAAAACTCACTACAACACACCGCTTTCGGCAATACGAACAAGGTTTTTGTCGAGCAAAATGGCGCCTTGGGTGGCCTCACCGCCAAGGCCCACTACTCCTATGGTGAGAGGTGAACACTAGCGTACCAAATTGAACGTTGCGCAGTGCGCCATATTGTGGGCAAATGCGGGCACGGTCATATGATACTGTGTATCTTAACGCGCTTTTCACGGGATATTACGGATTCAAAACTTAGAAAATCACATAGCAAATGTTTCTACCAACTATGATAAATAAATAACGAAACATTTTAACGTGGTTTAAGAAAAACTATTGAAAATAGCTCACGTTTTTGGCATGTACTCGATCCCATTTCAATCAGTACAGAATAAATGTTCATTTTTATTTTTGTTGGTGCAAATACATTTTTTCATCCAATCTATCTTCCGGTTTTTAATAATGCGAACAAATTAATCAAATTCTCACTTTTTGTATATAAAGTGTAATTATATTTATACAATTATGGTCAAACATATACTTAGACTAATTGTGTATTGACAAACTGGGAAAAATCAAGTAATTAGTAACCAACAACAGGAGTCGTTTACGGACTGGTTGATAGAGTATTTTAACTTTTTGAACTGCCTTTTTTCATCACAAAAATCAACATAGTTTGAAAAATATTTCATCATATAATAATTATCCACAATATTTTAATGATGCATGAAGAAACACAAGGCACATATATATATATATATATATATATATATATATATATATATATATATATATATATTAAGAAAGTCTGAATTTGAAATAGAAAACATCCTTACCATATGGTTACCTTACATCCAACACGTAACTTCCACTTTTGGTCACATGGTTGTTGTTTCTTGTTTATTAGGGAAATCAGGTAATTGTTAACCAAAAAAGCAAAAGATACGAGTCATTTATATTCAAAGTATTGTTAAAAAGTTTTATCACCAAATAATTATCCACAATATTTTATTAATAAATACATAAAGAAACAGATGGTACATCTCAAAAAATATTTTAAAAACTCTGATATTCAAATAGAAAATAAACTTATTTGACTATACCATTCTACAAAATTCAAAACCTCATAACTTCCACTTTTGGTCCTTTCATGTGGTTTTAACATTTACTTTTTTCATATTGATTTTCCTGATGCTTTATATGGTGTCTGCCCATTTTTTCAAATCGTAATCAAAATAAATATGAAGGAAACATTAAGGGTGATTCATTTGTTTTGAAAATGATTGGCCAGGTACAATATAAGAGTAAAGACAGTATAATGCTCTGTTGCATGTCGCCCAAGAGAAGAAAATAACAATCACACAAAAAATTCTTGGAAAGGGGACATACTCGGATGGAATGCGACTCTATGCACTCACTTATAGAAAGAAAATTGAAAATCATACAGATTCAACTAGCATCTGGGAATGTTGCTATTTGTAAATCAGCATGTCAAAACCAAGTCCATATTTGGACTATACATACTTCCGAAACTATAGGGAAGATATTACTGTACCAAAACTATATAACAAAGCTTTGAAAACAAAGTATCGTATGAACACTTACAGAAATTGAAAAAGTATTGCCCAAAGATGTCCATAGTTTCTGTGACCAACAGTCATTTTAAACTTGACAAAACTTATTGAATAAATCACTGTCACAAATTGTCATTGAATGATGCCAGTTTCCAGAATGAAACTGTATTGAATGAATTTTTAATGTTGGGCAAGATTTTTCTCTCTCTTTATAACTAGTTTTCAACAATATAATAATATATAAATGAGTACCATTTTATAATTCAACAAACATTTGACTACAAGCTATGACTCTTTCCAAATAATTTAACAAGTGATTTACAGTATTACAGTGATTTGTAATTTTATATCCAAAAGCACAAAAGTCAGGATTTCTCTACAGAAATTAGAGTCAAAACCTCTTAACTAGTCAAATCAAAGGATTAGAGCAAACCTTAACAAAGAAAACTATAAATTAAAATCCTTAAGCCTAAATATACCATGAAACCAAATTTGGTTTGCTAATGCATAGTTAAATATTTATCCTCCCGTTTAATTCTGTTTTACTCACTTATGAGGTTTTGGAATAAAATGTTCCTCAAATAACAAACATTTAAAAAAGAAATATTAAGAAAAATGAACTTATAATTATATAGACAATGCTTAAAAAGCAATTTACAATTACTAAAAAAGATTCCATTTTGACATATAAATAAAATGTTGTTTACTAAATTGGATGCCATGATTACCCAAGATATTTATCAAGCAAAGTAAAAGAAAATATAAAGAACGAATGAACATAGAACATTTTAGAACTACCTCGTATTAAATTTAAATTCAAAACACAGGATAAACGGTCACAAAGTTAACTTGAAGAATTTCCGCAGTTAATAGCAAACAATCTTAATATCAAATTGACATCAACAATACAATATTATTAATTTGTTTAACTGTCTTATTAATTTTTTGTGCAGTAACCCATTGTTCCTTCTGGCTACATGGTGAATTTATGGTGTACATTCTGGCTACATGGTGTAGCTTATTTTAAAATACAAAAAAACAAGCAAGTCAACAATGTCAAACAAATGATTTTGAGGGAACATGCATTCTAAAAAGTGATCATGCAGATCATTGAAAAGATTTTTATTTGTGGCATATTCCAATATCTGACTGTTGAGAAGTTTCAAATTCTTTAATTTAGGATATTTGTCTACAGCTGTTAATGTCCGTAATCCTTTCTCTGCCTGCAAACAAATTTTAAAAGCATCTTGGCAAGGAAACTGAAGTCCACCATTATCCTTTCTGATAAGGAACTGAGTAAACTCATTAATGTCTTGCCTAACCAGCCTTTCACAACATACATCACAGGTCATCTTTTTTACTATTTGTTTGACCACGAATCCTGTAATATACATAACAATATTTGCAGAATATTCTGACAGGTTTGAGCCAAAATAGTCTGGCACATTTTCCTGGAGAATCTCTTCGATTTCTTGATCTTCGAAGGTTGCTTTCTTTCTTGCTGCATCCCAAGAAAGCAAAGGGACATACTCCAACGCACCAATATTTCCGTTTCTTCTCTCCCTAACTTCATTCCTAACAAGCAATCTCTTGTATGCTGCTTTAAATTGCAATGCTGTTGGGTTGTTGTTACAACCCAAACGATTGCGAACAGCACCAAAATATACCTCTAGGTGGTCCTGAGAGAATTTATAGGTGGGAATATAGGACAGTTTCCCACTTTCAACATAATTGAAAAATACACTTTCAAGGGATGCACACTGGACAAGGAAACCCAAGATGACAGTCTTTCTCGCCCCTTCATGAACAGGTTTGTTTCTGGCATCACTCAAACCTACTAAATAAGATTTGGCCTTCTCCATAAATGGTTGCCAAATGTGCTGATTGCTCAATCTTGTAGCCCTTGGCCAAATGGTTCTTCGAATTACATAAATCAAAGAGTCTGTCAATTACTGTACAGAACTCTGCTGTTGCATCAGCACCTGCAAAGTCTTGAAGATTTAAATCAAAACACAAAAACTCAAGAGCCTTTGCAACGGACGAACTTAGAACTTGTGATGCCAATGACACTTCCATTGTTTGTGTTTTGAAGAGAATATGTGTATTCCTCACTTTGTTTGCTAGAGTCAAATGCTCTTGGTATTGTAAATTATTTAATTTCATAATGTGATCCCAACAGATAGCTCCTCCACGGTAATCACATAACATTTCTCATGTCCCAAAAGGTTTCTGGCAAGTTTCAACATGTGACAAGCGTCAAGGAAAATATGGACTCGCATCCCAGACTCAGGATGTGGGAACCACGATTTCATATTATGAATAGCAAGTGAAGCTCCCAGATACGTAGCCATGGCTATGTTACACGATAGGCCATCAAAAGTAATGCCTATAACACTTGCCTTACAATGGCATGTAATGAGCGTTTCTTTGAAATTGACATAAAAGTTTTGCGCCTACTTTTCACAGAAAAAAAGGTAGTGTTATTCGAGAACTTTACATTGACATTATTTAAAGCAAATATACTGCGTCTAATTATAATAATGTGAAAAATCACCGATAATATAAATATTAAACGACGTGAGAGACAAGTAA
>JAHLJT010005100.1:0-12752 GCA_031308135.1 Acheta domesticus | reverse complement strand
CGCCCACCTACGGCGCAGGTCACTCCCCCCCTACTTGCCCTGCGCTGCCTGCGATTCCCCCTCCACCACTCTCACGGCCGTGCAGGAGCTACCGCGCACCGCTACCCACCCTACGCTCCAGAGCAACTTCAAAGCTTGCTTCCACTTAAACAAACGCTTAACCCGGCGTCAGCGTATCCACGCTCAACGCTTCTTCTTGCACCGCGTGGCATCCTATTGAGACGTTCTTTGTTTTGGAATATTCTAAATATAATTTGCATATGCCATATGATTGATACGAATATCTGATAGGGTTGCTTAAAAATTTCATTACCATTCTGGAGAAATGGTCGATATATTTTCGATCAGTAATTTTCATTTCACGAGCCAAATGCAAGCCACATAGAGTGTTTTGAAACACAAATTCTACAAATTGTTCTTGAAATTGGGATGAATGTTTGCGCAGTTTTCCAAGTTCTATTTTCATCCTATGATGTTATGTCATTAGAGGTTTTATAGAAAAAGCTTAGTAATTAGAATATAAGTAATGAGTGTCGTGTTAACGGGGTTTTCTCCTTAACGAGTGATATCATGTATTACATAGTGTACGTATTGCATTTCATCATCTCTTTCAATTATCTTTTTCATTGACCGACTTTTTTTAGCTGACATTACGTAAATGTAAATAACAGTTTTGCTGCAAGTATCATCTTATATAAATCACTTTGGATCATTATCTGTAAAATATTTGTTATCCTCGACATTTTTAATTTCATAACTAACCTCAATTAATCTACCATTTGATATGAATTTTAATAAGATTTATATATAATCAATTATTAATATTTCTAATATTTACCACATTCAAACATTATCGCTCGATAATGGGTATGGTAACGTGTCCTAAAGTGACATTATAAATTACTTCGGTGAGCAGACGTATTGAGAGCAAGCATGTGGTCGTGGAGGATATAAACTATGCTGAAAGTAATAAGAAAGTACACTTATTTACTTTATTTGGATAACAAATGAATTGAATCACTCCAGAACAATGTAAATTATCACAGAAGAACAGTTGTCACAAAGATCTGCGATAATTTTGAATTTAGTGACAACAAGAACATTTCGCAGGAGATAACTTCACCATTTTCTAGGTATCACTGTTACCAACCCTAAAAACTATCTTGCTTTTGTAAAGTGATACTTCTGGCAGGAATCGAGGAAAATGTGAGGCGTGCCGTTTTACTCCAGTATGTCATTTTAGGACACGTTACCCAAGGCTACATTTTTTAAAATACGAATGTGTAGGAAACTGACGACCATGAGTCAACCGAGAAAAAGATTTCCAATTGCTTTCCAGGTTCAAGAAATGCACTCTATTTACACGATGTTTTGGCTTCTCATAATGAAAAAAGCATTGCATGAATACTCACTTCTGTTTTTTTAGAAAATTTGCTTCTTAGAATACATTTATGGTATTATAAGGAGTACATTTTCACGACATACAAGTTGATTAAAAATATACGCATCGTCAAAAATGAATTTGTGCCCTGAAGGAAAAGATGTGTTGCGATAATTTGTGGGGCCGAATAGTGGTCACCAAGAACAAGAAATAATAACAATTTGCTATTGTGTGAGCTACATTTATTGCGTTTCAAACAAAGAATGTACTTCAATATGCCGTGAGTACGTCACTCTTGTTTGAGAACTTTCGAGAGCATACGGTAAAGAGAAATTAATCGAATGCGATAAGGTAAAATAATCTTCTGTCTTTTGCAATATTAAAATCAATAGATAATTGGGAGAGAGAATTGAAGGGTAACTAATGAGCGATAGTACAGATGGTGACGGGGGGACGAAACTCCAAGTTGACTGATCAATCGTCTTCCCTTCAGTGACGAAGCAACATCCGAACGCCATCAGTAGTCGCAACGTCGAACGGTGTCTTGCCAGTCCATTCTTCGCTCCATCCTCTGAGGTAACTCTTTGCTCCCACTGCGAGCAACGCACGCACAGCCGTCTCATTGCCATTGAAGGCAGCCCAGTGGAGTGAGTTGCTCCCGTCACGTCTCTGGCATCCACATCAGCCCCTGCGCCTATCAGCAGACGCACAGACCTCCCTTTGCTATCATAGCAGCGGCGTAGTGAATTGCGGTTCTTCCTTGGTCGTTGATGGAGTTTACGTCGGCTCCTCTTTCCAAAAGTAACGACACAACTCTTGCATTTGGCGATTTACTTAGAAGAGCAGAAATCAAGGGAGAGTCTCCTTCTTTGTCGATGTAATTGACGTATGTGTCGGTGTTTGTGAGACGGCGGACGGTCTTCCAACCTTCCAAGAAACGCTGCCTGACATAATTTCTCACCTAGCAAGGCAGGAGACATTCGTGCTTTGATTCTTCTCGTCTTTAGTTCCTGCATTCGAGCATCATTTCCTGCTTTTCGCGCTCTTCTCCTTGTCCGTTTCTCTTTTAGAGGTACGATTTTGTCCCCCCCGGGGGCCAACCCATGTATCTGCATGTGCCGACGATTGGACGGAGTCGAAGGCAACGCTGAATGAACAGGGGAACGAGAGAGGGAGGGTGCAACAGGAGGCGCGGATGGAGTCCCAGTCGCACCTGGCGACGACTTCTCCAACTTTTCCACAAGCGACTCCACGCGCGGAAACACGCTGACCAGCGCTCGCTGTATAGAGGCCTCCAAGTTCTTCATACGATGTTCCAGCTGTTCAAATGACTTCCCGTCTTCCGACCTCGTTCCGTTCCCTCCTCGTTCGGTGAAAGCCGCTAGTCGCTCCTCCGCGGCGGTCATCCTGCCCTCCAGCGTGAGCATTCGCGCTTCCACGCGCCGCTCCAAGGCGCGAATCGCCTCGTCCCTCTGCTGCAGCTCCTGCTCCACCTGCCCCAAGGCCGCCTGCAACGCAGCCGCTGCCGTCTCCTGGAGGCGGCGCAAGTCCTCCTGGACATTCTGCTCCCGTCCGCGCAGGGCCTCCTGCATTCGCTGGAAGGCATCGCTGATGACGTCCCCAGCTCTCGTCGCCCTCAATTGCACTCTGCCTTCGCAATGGCATAGCTGTTGAAAAGTTTCTGGAAACAATACGTACTCGGATCAGGATATATAGATTTCATTCACTTAATTTATTAAAAATTAACTAATTAATATTTAATAAGCAAATAAATGAATAAATAGCGAACCGCGAATAAAGTGTACAATAACGGAAGTGTAAACGAAACACCTAAAACATTAACCACCGAAGACTAAGTCTGTTGGGCATACATATACTTAATATGCAATGATGCTCTAAGAAAGATAAAAATGGGAAATGACTAGGAATCCCCTATAAGATTTGAAAATATGGAAAATTTAAGTACTTTTAAGACAAAACCAAGCAAAATTCAAGACAACCGCTTACAAGGTCGGATGTTAGGATTCAACTCCATTTTGATAAATGTGATAAAATCCAACATAGTTTCCAGTATACCTCATTATTTACATTTCTAATTTCAAATTAACTACGCCCTTTTAAGAAATAGGGAACAAAATTTGGCTGACGCAAAATAATGGCATCAACAATTTGTGATTGAACGAGACAATAATCGTGATTTGTAATCAGAATAAGCAAAATTTGATTAATAATATACAAATACTATCAGTACTCGTATATATTGCAGACCGATTACGATATACAATACTATCAACCAACATTCATTTTACAAAAATGCTGTTCAAGTGGGTACTATAATAAAAACAGATCTTTCATTTGACAGGCGATGTTCGGCACATCGAACGAAAACATCCAACGTCGGATGACCGAAATTTCGACCAAAGTAAGCTCCACTGTGACCACCGCCTTAGGGAGAAAATTATTTGAAAAGATAATATATACTCAAGAATATTACAACTTTCAAAATTGTACATTACATTTCCAACGCAGAAATTAATGTTTTATAAAACGTGTATATGGCGTGACCTCTAAGTTGTTTGAAAAGTAATGTCTTCAATGAAAAATGAAGTTGTGTTTTCGGAAACTAGAACACTGAGGTAAGTGAAATAATGTGATATGAACATAATTTCATGATTTTAACTCTTACTCATGTATTATTTAGTATCTTATGATTAGTATTAACAAAAACTAACATTAACTTACCAAAGTAATGAAACTAGTTCCAATAAATCAAGATCTCCAGGTAGTAGTGGGACACCTTGTGTGCTGATGTCAGGAGTAGTCTTTCGAAACTATCCGAAACTGACACAGTCTTTCGAAAATATCCACTAAGGCGCTTCCAGTCGATGAGATATCTAGAGGTTCCGTATTCTAGTGACACTTGCGGACACCGATAGGCGATATCGCTCTTGAATGATAAAATGTGAAGATTACGAGGAAAGGTGACTCACGTTTGCTCCTTGTCGGGGTGATAAGTGATTCGCAGATAGAATCATTTCTGACATCATTTGCTAAAACCTGTTCAATCTATTTATAAACAGCCAAAATAGTATATCCTGTAATATCTAACTGCATCCTTAAATTAATTATAGGGAAGAACTGCATAGTCAGCTGCTTTAATTTAAATTTGCGTGATTTACGTGTTAAACGAAAATATTAACGCTATTTTTCCAATAGTAGCTGTACAATTACGTTAAATACTTCAGTAAAAAAGCCTTTCTCGTAAAACTGGGATAATTATGACTGGGAATATACTCTTTTTGAGGAAAAAACAGAATATCGGAGAGTCTCATTTCAAGCTCTTGCAGAACCTCTGCCTTCAAAGTCAGCCTAAAATTGTCTATACGTATTGGAATAAATAGTTAAATATTTTTTAAAGACGTGACAATGGAACGACAATATAATAAGGGTACGATATGGATGCATTCAATAAATATTCATGTTATTATCTTCTTAGATTTAACATTGCGAATAGACGGTACAAACGCACGGAAGAAAATTGTTAAGATAACGTTATTTATTTTAAATCCATTTTATTTATCATAAAATAACATTAAACACTTTCATGAAATAAACGAATGCTGTTAGAACACTACGTAAAGTTAACAGTATGAGTTACAAAATTAAGTTTTATTATTCTTTCAGCAATATCTTTTTTAATTATCATGTAATTTAATTTTATCAACTCAATGTTCATATACATTTGGTATTTTTTGTACAATGCACTCATCTTTATTTGAAAGCATAATATTACCTACCCCTGCATGCAAAAATGTGGAGCCCTCAGACGAGGAATTTCCAGGTAAGTTCCTCGTAACGACGCCTATAGACGGCGCGCTTCTCTTCACATACACACGCGCGCGCGCACACACACACACACACACACACACACACACACACATACAAACACACACACACATACAAACACACACACACACACATACAAACACACATACAAACACACATACAAACACACACACACATACACATATACACACACACACAAACACAAAAAAAATAAAAAGTAAACGCGCTCGCGAGTTAGGAAACGGACAGTTCCATTCCACCATCGCTCGCATCTCCACACACATACGGCCACGTGATCGTATGAAACGTTAATTTTCGTTCTAGGACAGTTTGGAGGGTGGTGTCTAGCACATGTCTACCCCCCGTGAGTGGTGCTGTGCGTGTTCGAGATGCGGGAACACAGTCGAAAATCCGTTTCATGTTATTTATTCAATTTATCTACGTATTACGCATTGCGAGCATTCGCTTTCTCCGCCACACTGGCACTGCGAACTGCGCCATCAGATGCAGCTCCATCCGAGTGTTTTTCGAGATGATGCCTTAAAGAATTTTGCGGTGTGGTTTTACATTTCAGACAATATATTTGTATTGTTTGCGATTTTATTTTCAATTTGTGTGTAAAGTTATATAGTTGAAACAAAAATATTTAACCCGTTAGTGAACTAAAATTTTTTCAAATACTGTTACATTTATTGAATACTCATAATTATAGGTTAAAGTACCATTAATTTACTGAAAATGAAATTTGACATGATAACTGAAGATATTGGAAGTTATAATATCAGAATAGTAATTCTATTGAAAATATTTAACATTAACCACAACCTTAAAATTTCCTTTCTTTGAGAAACAGTGCCAAGACGTGTTTTCAACTGTTTTTAAGCAGACTTCTCATTATTATTTCAAGCTACATGAGAAATTATTATGCAATAATTTGTCGCTGTACATGCAGATAGTGTATACGGTCAAATCATCTCCTCTGAGTTGAACGATGTTAATTTCCGCAGTTTGTGGTAAACGAGACCCGGCTTGTCCTCCAAAAGCTCTACACGGGTCATGATTAACGCCGGTGTGTTCTGCAGGTAGCTCAAATAAATTCAGAGCTGCCAACAGAGAACCCTCTCCATGTTGTATGAGTGGTGGGTTAGTTTCCCGTGCGCAACAGGGAGATGTCTGCGACCGGTCGGCTCATACGCGGCGGCGATGCGCTCATTAATAATGCACGCCCCGTCTCCATGGCAGCCGCCCGCTGCCTACTGCCCCTCGCCCCGGCACCACGTGCTCTGGCGAACTCCGCCTCCTCTCTGAGCTCTCTGCGCTCGTCGTCACAATTCGGTCTCCGGCCCTCCAGCCAGTGGCATTGAGTGCGGCTTTTGATGTACTTTTTGGAAGACGCCACCTCGATTTGCTTGCTTCTTTACCTCGTCACTAAAACCCTTCCCACACACATCATTTTGGTCATTCTCTGGTCGAACTGGCTGATGCAGCTCAGGGTAACAACTGTCGCTAACGTTCTGTCTCTGGGAGGTTCTAGGATTTGAGTCCTGACGGTGATGGACACTAGATTCGTAGGTAGGTCGAATTTAGAAATGGTCTGGTGAAGAATTCTAGAGGCTGGCTGCTCTGATCAATTATTTCCCGATTCTCCGATAAATATCAAACGAATACCAGAGCAATACCCTAACAAAGGGGCCACGGAAATCGCGTGATCTTTCCCTTCTCACACTTTTCCCTTTATCTCCTCTTCTGTCCTTACACACACACACATACACACACATATACATACACATACGACCTACACTACCACACATATCGGGAGGCCATTCGAGAGCTTTGAGCTCGTCTCGGTTGGGGTGGCCCCGCTGGCGGAGGTACCAGCAAGGAGAAAATCCTTGTAAGACGATATGTCGGTCGAAACAGGATCTCATTCTAGCAAGGAAAGAACACCGCCACCTCCCGAGTTATAACATGCCTACATTTAGGAATGAATGACCATAGTATTTGGCGCGCCCGCAAAGACGAAATAATCAACCAATCAATCAACGATCGTCTACTCTACCTCCTCTCGCAAATATCTGCGCCCTTCCTCCTTCACATCCAGGGTGACCTTACCTTCGGTATCTGCCATCTCTCCCAGGATAAATTTCTCCTGCTTCGTTTCTCCAAAACCCTTCCTCCCTTCCTTCCTTCGTTACGCACATTCCCGCGAAGTTGTTTTCTAACACCTTTTCTCTCACGACACTAAATAAGCTAATGTAATTTTCACCCCCCATCCCAAGGAATTCCATTAAATTCCGTCCTTCATTTCTCCCGATACATTATATTTTGTACTCTCACTTCTGCTAATTGTCAACTTCTGGTTTTCCAGCTGCAAGCTCGACTTTCCCCCCCCCCCTCTGTCATAAATAGTTCATAAAAATTCGAGATTTTTAAATTGTGATTTTAAATGATTTTTAAAAACAATTGTTTTCAAGATATGAATACTGTTTGAATAATTTTACAAGAATTACATATACAAAATCTTCTAATAAACGACTCTCAATTATTTATTGAAACTTCCGCGGATAGAGCGCAAAGTACCAAAATACATGACATTTACGTAATTTTGAACCCAAGAAAAGGTCGCATCTTACGGTTGTCTTTGCTATACAAGTCGCACGGGAAGAACAGAACCCCAAAGAGTTTCGTAGCATAGAGGTACACATTTTCATGTAATAATGTAATTCTCGTTATTCATCAACTTACACTTTATTTAATGTCAATGTCGCGAGTATTCATAAATTTATTTAAATTAATAAAACCCATTTAGAAATTCAGTGTATTTTACTCATACCTAACATTCTTTTCTTTTCAATTAAGAAAGGCAAAAACAATTTTTTAGACTTTTAAAATATTAATGTTGATTTGACAATGTTTGTGTTTGTATAAAACAATAATAATTGTTCAAAAAATTGTACAATCAAACAATAAATATGATTTGCTTATGATTTTCTTACATTAATTGATTCATTCATTGGTGATTCCGGGAGTGTCAACTGCTAAGATCATATTTTTTCTTCCGGAGGTGGAGGAAATCTTCCCCTGCTCGATAGTGAGATGTGGCGCAGACCTACCTGCGTCGCCTAGAGGGGTTCTCCCCCACCTGGTATCTCTCGCCGTAAGAGCATCGCCCCAGCCGGGACAAACCCTAAGCCAGTGCTTACCAACTCAATGCGCTGTGACGCCACAGAACTCTGAACTCCCGCTCCGAATCGAGCTGCGGAGCAAAGGAAGTGCCCGACGCGACGGCGCACAGTGTGTAATCTACGGGGCAGAAAGTCAAATTTTCAACTTGACCAGAACGTGTAATTTGTTATTTATTTCAGTAGAAGGATGTTCAGACCACATGGCAAAGGTATAGGTTTCACTAGAAATTCTCCGAGGTACAGGAAATGCTTATCTGAACATGTATCAACTCGTCCGTGGCGGCACCGCTTGGATTCAATCATTTCAGTGGAGCGTTTTCGCTTGTCCTGTGAGTGTGTCTGATGATATTCAAAGTCCCAGCTATTTCAAAAATTCAATTTGTATAGTTTTTTTCTTTCCATTGGTACCTTTGGTTTTTGAAATCCATTTTCCAACAACTTGTAAGGACCTCTTGAAAAGTACGTACTTTTAATCTTACAGGAAACACAATTCCAAAAATTAATCGAGGGTTTTAGTTTAGAGAACCCTGGAGAACTACTTGGGACCAAATTGGTATTCAAGCAGGTACTTTTGGGAAGCCAAACATTGAAAAAAATGTTGCGAATTGTTGCGAATGTATTAATTTTTCCATTATTTACAGAATGTTGCATTCGTTTTTCCGGAGGGCACTCTTCGAAATATGGGTTACAAAACATAAAAATGCAAAGACAGATGCTTTATTCGCACATACTTTGCAAGAAATGAAAAATGCAACAAATTCGGAGAGTGCTTTACAGTGTGTAAAAACACAAAGTAAAGAAATTTTGCCAAACACTTAGTATTACGTAGGAGAAAATAGGGAGGCATAAAGGACGTTTTATTCGTTTCAATTCTTGTCTCGATGAGGAAATAATATTTGAAAATATTTCCGACAATGCCCACATTTCCAGAATTAGCACAAACTTCCCGTACTGTAATTGGCCGGCCATTTTGATGATTGTGCTCCGAGAACTAAGAGGCAGAAAGTTAAACACCACCTACATTCGAGCAGCGAAGTGCTAAGAATGGCCGTAGGCATGTAGTTCAGGAAAGAAAGGAAAAAGGATTCGGCAGCAATAGTAACAATTATCCACTGCATCACCAAATCGAGAAACTGTTATTAAGAAGGCTCGATGGTCCTTGTTTCAGAAATCAGAGCTATAACCGAACAGGCGCTGACGTGAATGGTGCATGTCTATGTGTCTAGTCGCGTCTTCTACGTCATCAAGCAAAAATATTAAATTGTAAATTTTGCCCACATTATAAAGTGAAAGAATCCAAAACGCTATACACAAGTTGCTGTGATTACACAAATCTCAGCAGAAATACCTGTGCAGTCACTTATTGACCAAACAATTCATCGATTACGTCAAATCCGAGAGGTGTTTGAGAAATTGCGATTGACAAAAAATGTAATATTAGCATTATCATGAAATGGGGCTGTGATGGTATGGGACAGAATCGATACAAAAAGAGGTTTCCTCAGCAACATTTCAGTGACGAAAGTTTTTTTTTTGGTATTTCTGTTCCTTTGGATATGCACTGCGATTCGGACAATTCAAAATACGTTATTTGGAAAAATCCTTTCCCTCTTCCACTAAATTCTGCAGATTAATAAAATTTGTGTTTTCAAAAGACCTCCAGAATCGACACTATTACACAATATGCTGAACAGATTTCTTATTACGTCTGATCCATGTACAGCTAGTTTACGGGTTCCTCCAAAACACAGAAATAATTAAAGAATAGGTTTTGATTTTCTACAAATTGATCAATCACCAGCAGACACAGATACTCAAGGAGATTCTTCTGATACCATCAGTGATTCTGAATAAGTTCATTATTTTCATGTGTGCGGTTCGTATTTCAGCACATGTTTCTTGTATACTTCTCTCGTATTTTCGTATATATTGTCTAATGTATGATTTTATGATTTTATTTTTTATGGTAAAAATTGCAATACTGTGTCAAAATTATGTGTACATATAGTGTATATATATATATATATATATACACATCATTATTTCTCTATTGTTTGTTCTGTAGGTTCTGTAAATCAACGTACAATTTTACTCTATTTTAACGTATTTGAAATACTTAAAATGTTGTTCTAGCGAGTTGTATTGTATAAAATTTGTAATATTTTAGCTTTTTGAATAATTTAGTAAATTATAAACTGATTTAATCGTGTTCAATTCTTTAATTTTTGCTATTAGAGTTTCTGCCCCGTAGATGGCCAAAATTACACACTATGCGGCGGGCGCAAGTGTTCCAATAATTGTACGGAAGTTAGGGAACAAAGTTCTCTTGCAAAATAGATAATTACGTTTTTTATGGTTACTATTTTTTAGAATGTTTATGATTTTATAACATTATAACAAATTAAACAATATAACAAATCAATACCCGACACTTTTCATAATGAACAGTATTGTAATTCTTCTTCCATCCTCCTAATACTTTCATAACATTTTTAGAGAATATAGTTTAAACATTTTAAGACAAAATTTTTACACAATATAATACAATGACACGAATTGAGTTTATTCTGAAACTATAATCAACGTTAACAAACAGATACCCGGGATGGGTCACGTAGAAGAATTTGGATTCCAGTCTTGATTATTTCATGTTTTCTTTAAGAATGTTATAAAATCTCGTGATTTTTTTAGTATCTTTTCCACAATCTTCAATTTGCAAACTCCTTTGCTCATCACATGATTGCAGACTAAACCGGTCAACAAAAAAATTGTTTCAAAAAACTTTTTAAATCTCGATACCTGATTTTTATAGGTTTTGGGGTGCTGAATTCGCATCTGAACTATTTGTTTTCCATCACCCACCATTTAGTTACAATTTGATCTATTAAGATATGGGAAAATATGCTATAAATGCAATTAAAAATGAAAAAGTAAACGACATCTAAAATACCAACAGAACGTATTTAAACATAGAAGATGGCTTTACATTCTTAACATTACATTCTAAAAAGGTTTTACGTGTCCATTGACATATATTTATTTGTCTCTTTCTTTAAAGCCCGGTGATACAGCTTTTTCTTCTCTACAACCGTTTGCTGACTCTCGGGGAAGTGACCAACAGTAATCTCCCATCATGTTGTGACTAACTAGTTAATTTTGTTGTTTCAAGTACAATGAGTAATGTATATGTCTTTGCGATCATTTAACATATTTTCGTGTGGACGTATCAACAGCTGTCAGTTATTAAGGGACTTTTGCAGAGACATCTCGAATCACTAGTATCTCTTCAGCTTTTTTCACAATTGATTCCTTTGGGCAATCTGCATTTCGATACAATAGTACCGCTTGCAGGTCACAGTCCAAAATAAACAAATAGAAAAACGTCCAGCTAAAAAGTACGAAATGTTGACACGTGTCAAATGTTTTTCAGTGGACTATTTGCATTGGACCTTACGAACCGGAAATCCCGTTACCGATCTGAGCACCACCTGCGCCATATTCAAAATCCCGTCCAATAACAGTGCATTGCGGACAGCCTTGCTATGCAGCCCTCGCGTGTCTCATACACAACTTTTTTGTTAAAATATTGCACCACAGGGGTTTCCCATTCCTTTTGGTTCTCATAGAGTACGTTATTTCTACTCCTAGGAATCTATAACAGGATAACCGTAAAGCACTAAAATGTTTAAAAGGTTACAAAAATGTATTTTTAAGAAAGTTTCTATTGTTACCAATGTGTTAAAACTGTTTTTATATATAACGTGTTCCTTAGATTACAAGGACGCTGTTTAACAACGTGTTCCTTAGATTATAACGGCAAAACGGTTTTAACTGTACCCTTATCTAGTTATTGCTTGAGTGAAAACAAACATTAAATGAAGAAAATTTGCACTAGTTCTGGGCTTCTTAGTTTCTTGTAACATCATATGACAGTTATTGCATGTTCACGTACAGTAACTGTCGTGTATGTCAGTTACTGTACTTGTACGTTCAACAACGACGTAAAACTTCACCAAATGTGAACATAAAAAATGTGAAAAGTTCAAATCTATCATTTTAATATTTACACAACTTAACACGTAATAATACGGCGAAATATAAATTGTTTCGCTTCTCAGGTACATTCTCTCACTTTGATCCTAAGAGTATATTTCATTTATTTAGTTCAATGTTAGAATACTTTTTTAAACCTGTAAAACCTAACAATTGAAAATGATACACAGAATTGTGTTTTATGGTCCTAACCTTTAACCTAATTTTGTCACTGAATTAATTCACTACGAAATATGTATTCTACGCCATTTCGAAATATGTGTTATTTAATAATTAGAATGCATAAT
>JAHLJT010005097.1:0-23687 GCA_031308135.1 Acheta domesticus | reverse complement strand
AACCTTTCTAGACATTACTTATAGGTTCTGATATATCTACAAAAGTTAAGATTTTTCAGGTTCGTGCACCCTTGTTGATTCCAGAGACATTCGTCACACACTTCCTCAAGAGAATTGTCTTTGTTAAATTTTACGTTTCTTATAGTGCGCTTCATGGATGTTCACTTTTGACGAGGTAGTTTGGTATAAAGCAGTTGGTGTAAGTGTAGTCCTAGGTAACTTTGCATTACGAGTTTTACACCTATAAAAGCCAGCATAGAACTAAATTTCAAGTATAATATTTCAATCCTATACACAAATTCATTTGTCATAACCATTTTGAAAGGCCCTGAATCCACTTTAAGAACATGAATTTAGAAACAAAAACAATTTCTTAAAAAAATTAATTTAATTTTCTAGAAATTTTACAGGATTCTGGATGGTTCTCAGGAGAAAATTTTCACGAAGAGAATTCCCACGAAGAGAGTTCCTCTCATTAAACTGTGTGCTCAGATAGGTGCAGGCATCAGAGTTGTGTGTAGCAGTTTTTTAGATAGTTTTTATATGTGTTCTGATATTTGATTAACGGTAAAACTTTGCAAGATCGTGCACCATTTTTCATTCAAGAAACATTTTTCACACACTTCCTCTAGTGAATTGTCTTTGTTGAATTTAACCTTTCTTACAGTGCTATCACATGTATTATCACTTTTGACTGGATGTTTGGCTTAAAGCATTTGGTGTAAATGTAGTCATAGGAAACTTTGCATTAAAAGATTTACACCTATAAAAGCCTGCCTAGAAGTAAATTTCAAGTAAAATATTCAAAACCTATACACAAATTCATTTGTCATAACCCTTTTGAAAGATCCTGAATCTACTTTTAGAGCCTGAATTGAGAAAAAAAAACAATTTCTTAAAAAAATTAATTTAACTTTTCCAGAAATTTTACAGGTTTCTGGATTGTTCTCAGGAGAAAATTTTCAGTCAATACATCAGATAAAATCGTTAGTGTAGCCTAAATACGTTGCTAAAAAGTCCGCTTACAATGATTGTTCGAAGAGAAGATTTCCAATACCAAAACATTGTGCATTTATTAAGAAAACTTCTGAGATATCGAAAAACGCATTATTAGCTGCTAAAACGGCTAAAAACACTATTTCAAGAAAACTGAGGTAAATACTTCTTATACGAAGCTGATCTTGCACTCACGAAGAGAGTTCCACTTATAAAACTGTATGCATATACAGGTGCAGGCATCAGAGTTTTCTGGAAACCATTTCTAGACATTTCTTATAGGTTCTGATATATCTACAAAAGTTAAAATTTCTCAAGTTCGTGCACCCTTGTTGATTCCAGAGAAATTTGTCACACACTTCCTCAAGAGAATTGTTTTTGTTGAATTTTACGTTTCTTATAGTGCGCTTCATTGATGTTCACTTTTGACAGGTAGTTTGGTATAAAGCAGTTGGTGTAAATGTAGTCATAGGATAACTTTGCATTACGAGTTTTACACCTATAAAAGCCTGCATAGAACTAAATTTCAAGTATAATATTTCAATCCTATACACAAATTCATTTGTCATAACCATTTTGAAAGTCCCTGAATCCACATTTAGAACCTGAATTTAGAAACAAAAACAATTTCTTAAAAAAATTAATTTATTTTTCTAGATAATATACAGAATCCTGGATGGTTCTTAGGAGAAAATTTTCACGAAGAGAATTTTCCGGAAGAGTGTTCCTCTAATTAAATTGTGTGCTCAGATAGGTGCAGGCATCAGAGTTGTGTGTAGAGTTTTTTAGATAGTTATTTTATGTGTTCTGATATTTCGAATAACGGTAAAACTTTGCAAGATCGTGCACCATTTTTCATACAAGAAACATTTTTCACACACTTCCTCTAATGAATTCTCTTTGTTGAATTTAACCTTTCTTATAATGCTATCACATTTATTTTCACTTTTCACAGGTAGTTTGGCATAAAGCGTTGGTGTAAATGTAGTCATAAATAACATTGCATTAAGAGATTTACACCTATAAAAGCCTGCATAGAACTAAATTTCAAGTAAAATATTCAAACCTATACACAAATTCATTTGTCATAACCATTTTGAAAGACCCTGAATCCACATTTAGAACCTGAATTTAGAAACAAAAACAATTTCTTAAAAAAATTAATTTAATTTTCTAGATATTTTACAGGATTCTGGATGGTTCTCAGGAGAAAATTTTCACGAAGAGAATTCCACGAAGAGAGTTCCTCTCATTAAACTGTGTGCTCAGATAGGTGCAGGCATCAGAGTTGTGTGTAGAGTTTTTTAGATAGTTCTTTTATGTGTTCTGATATTTCGATTAACGGTAAAACTTTGCAAGATCGTGCACCATTTTTCATTCAAGAAACATTCTTCACACACTTCCTCTAGTGAATTGTCTTTGTTGAATTTAACCTTTCTTATAGTGCTATCACATGTATTTTCACTTTTGACAGGTAGTTTGGCATAAAGCAGTTGGTGTAAATGTAGTCATAGGAAACTTTGCATTAAGAGTTTTACACCTATAAATGCCTGCATAGAACTAAATTTCAAGTAAAATATTCAAAACCTATACACAAATTCATTTGTCATAACCATTTTGAAAGATCCTGAATCCACTTTTAGAGCCTGAATTGAGAAAAAAAAAACAATTTCTTAAAAAAATTAATTTTACTTTTCCAGAAATTTTACAGGTTCCTGGATTGTTCTCAGGAGAAACTTTTCAGTCGATACATAAAGTAAAAGCGCAAGTGAAGCTTAAATACGTTGCTAAAAGTCCGTTTACAATGATTGTTCGAAGAGAAGATTTCCAATACCAAAACATTGTTTATTTATTAAGAAAACTTCTGCGATATCGAAAAACGCATTATTAGCTGCTGAAACGGCTAAAAACACTATTTCCAGAAAACTGAGTTAAATACTTCTTATACCAAGCTGATCTTGCACTCACGAAGAGAGTTCCACTTATCAAACTGTATGCATAAACAGGTGCAGGCATCAGAGTTTTCTGGAAAACTTTCTAGACATTTCTTACAGGTTCTTATATATCTACAAAAGTTAAAACTTCTCAAATTCGTGCCCCCTTGTTGATTCCAGAGAAATTCGTCACACACTTCCACATTAGAATTATCTTTGTTGAAATTTACAGTTTCTTATAGTGCTTTCACATGTATGTTTAATTTTGCCAGGTAGTTTGGCATAAAGCAGTTGGTGTAATTGTAGTCATAGGAAACTTTGCATTAAGAGTTTTACACCTATAAAAGCCTGCATAGAACTAAATTTCAAGTAAAATATTTCAATCCTATACACAAATTCATTTGTCATAACCATTTTGAAAGACCCTGAATCCACTTTTAGAACCTGAATTTAGAAACAAAATCAATTTCTTAAATAAATTAAATTAATTTTTCCCAGAAATTTTACAGGATTCTGGATAGTTCTCAGGAGAAAATTTTCACGAAGAGAATTGTCACGAAGAGAGTTCCTCTCATGAAACTGTACGCATAGATAGGTGCAGGCATCGGAGTTGTGTGTAGAGTTTTTTAGATAGTTCTTATATGTGTTCTGATATTTCGATTAACGGTAAAATTTTGCAAGATCGTGCACCATTTTTCATTCAAGAAACATTCTTCACACACTTCCTCTAGTGAATTGTTTTTTTTGCATTTAACCTTTCCTATAGTGCCATCACATGTATTTTCACATTTGACCGGTAGTTTGGCATAAAGCAGTTGGTTTAAATGTAGTCATAGGAAACTTTGCATTAAGAGTTTTACACCTATAAATGTCTGCATAGAACTAAATTTCAAGTAAAATATTCAAAACCTACTCACAAATTCATTTGTCATAACCATTTTGAAAGATCCTGAATCCACTTTAGAGCCTGAATTGAGAAAAAAAACCAATTTCTTAAAAAAATTAATTTTACTTTTCCAGAAATTTTACAGGTTTCTGGATTGTTCTCAGGAGAAAATTTTCAGTCAATACATAAGATAAAAGCGCAAGTGAAGCCTAAATACGTTGCTAAAAGTCCGGTTACAATGATTGTTCGAAGAGAAGATTTCCTATACCAAAACATTGTGTATTTATTAAGAAAACTTCTGAGATATCGAAAAACGCATTATTAGCTGCTGTAACGGCTAAAAACACTATTTCAAGAAAACTGAGTTAAATACTTCTTATACCAAGCTGATCTTGCACTCACGAAGAGAGTTCCACTTATAAAACTGTATGCATAAACAGGTGCAGGCATCAGAGTTTTCTGGAAAACTTTCTAGACATTTCTTATAGGTTGTTATATATCTACAAAAGTTAAAACTTCTCAAATTCGTGCACCCTTGTTGATTATAGAGAAATTCGTCACACACTTCCTCATGAGAATTATCTTTGTTGAAATTTGCGTTTCTTATAGTGCTTTCACATGTATGTTTACTTTTGACAGGTAGTTTGGCATAAAGCAGTTGGTGTAATTGTAGTCATAGGAAACTTTGCATTAAGAGTTTTACACCTATAAAAGCCTGCATAGTACTAAATTTCAAGTAAAATATTTCAATCCTATACACAAATTCATTTGTCATAACTATTTTGAAAGATCCTGAATCCAATTTTAGATCCTGAATTTAGAAACAAAAACAACTTCTTAAAAAATTTAATTTAATTTTTCCAGAATTTTTAGTTTTCTGGAAAGTTCTCGGGAGAAAATTTTCAGTCATGACATTAGATATAAGCGCTAGGTAACACAATTTTTGAAAAAATTAAATTTAATTTTTTTTAATGTTTTATAGGTTTAAATGATTGCTCTCACAAGATAATATCCAACCATGACATTCGATAATTTATTTAGTGTAACTGAATAGTTGTGTATCAGAATGAAACGAACTCTATAAAACAACAGTTTATTTTACATCGCTTACAATACACGCTTACAATACACTTGGAAAAACCTGGCTGTTTTCAGCGGTTTACAAGTATCGTAATCGAATGGGCGATGTTGCTTCCGAAGGTGTTTCCCACGGTGGCGACAATGCTATCCGGCGAAGTGTGAAGTCAGCAACCCTACCCGAAAATCCCTGCGTGGCGGCGTTATTAGAGTAGCCAGAGCAAACGGCGGCGTGGCCTCGGCGATATGTAGCTGCGTCTTTAAACCGCAAGGCCAGCCAGGCGGGGTAAAAGTGCTGATCCGAAAGCTGGTGGCCGGGAACGAGCGCGTGCCCTTACTACACGCAGTAATGCGGCGTGGTCATGGAGCGAGCCTGCCGAAACCACTCCGTACCAGAAACAAGCGAAGTCCAGCCTCATTTCACGACAGCGAACTAGAAACCAAGCAGAGTCTTCATTCAGCCTTCACCCAGAAACCGTAAACCAGGATCATATAGGGACACAGCCGGACGTAAAGAACATTGTACCGAGTTACCACAATATCTACGACGACGTTACTCGCTTGCTCTACCTTCCCTTGCCCGCTGCCCGCCACCTGTGCTTGCCCTTCTTTGTGCTGTGGTATTCCTCCGCCAAAATGTGACCGAGAACTAATTTTCCCGGGTGGCGCTGCACATAAATGCGCACTGATGCGCGCTACATAGCGCGCCTTAATTATCATTCACAATGGGATACAGCACGTGTATGCTTGGGTAAAATTTTTTCTACTGTACGGGTTGGTACACTTTAATTCCAAAAGTGGTTTCACGCCGATGTTCAGTCCTGACAGGTAGTTTGACACAACGCAGTTGGTGTATGGGTAGACATTGGGTACTTTGTGTTAAAAATTTAATACCTACAAAAGACTACATAAAAAATATTTTCAAGTTAAAGTTTAAGACCCTTAAAATCAATTCATTTCTTATAAACATTCTGTCATATCCTAAACCCACATTCAGGGCCTGACATTAGAAATCAACACAATATTATTAAAATTATATTTTATTTTCCCAGAATTTTTAGAGGTTTCTGCGATTAATCTCAGAAGAAAATTTTCAGCAATTACATAAGATAAAATCGCTTGTGACGCCTAAATACTTTGCTAAACGTCCGTTTACAATGATTGTTCGAAGAGAAGATTTCCAATACCAAAAGATTGTGCATTTTCTATGAAATTTACTGAGATATCGAAAAACGCATTATTAGCTGCTGAAACGGCTAAAAACACTATTTCCAGAAAACTGAGTTAAATACTTCTTATACCAAGCTGATCTTGCACTCACGAAGAGAGTTCCACTTATCAAACTGTATGCATAAACAGGTGCAGGCATCAGAGTTTTCTGGAAAACTTTCTAGACATTTCTTACAGGTTCTTATATATCTACAAAAGTTAAAACTTCTCAAATTCGTGCCCCCTTGTTGATTCCAGAGAAATTCGTCACACACTTCCACATTAGAATTATCTTTGTTGAAATTTACGTTTCTTATAGTGCTTTCACATGTATGTTTAATTTTGCCAGGTAGTTTGGCATAAAGCAGTTGGTGTAATTGTAGTCATAGGAAACTTTGCATTAAGAGTTTTACACCTATAAAAGCCTGCATAGAACTAAATTTCAAGTAAAATATTTCAATCCTATACACAAATTCATTTGTCATAACCATTTTGAAAGACCCTGAATCCACTTTTAGAACCTGAATTTAGAAACAAAATCAATTTCTTAAATAAATTAAATTAATTTTCCCAGAAATTTTACAGGATTCTGGATAGTTCTCAGGAGAAAATTTTCACGAAGAGAATTGTCACGAAGAGAGTTCCTCTCATGAAACTGTACGCATAGATAGGTGCAGGCATCGGAGTTGTGTGTAGAGTTTTTTAGATAGTTCTTATATGTGTTCTGATATTTCGATTAACGGTAAAATTTTGCAAGATCGTGCACCATTTTTCATTCAAGAAACATTCTTCACACACTTCCTCTAGTGAATTGTTTTTTTTGCATTTAACCTTTCCTATAGTGCCATCACATGTATTTTCACATTTGACCGGTAGTTTGGCATAAAGCAGTTGGTTTAAATGTAGTCATAGGAAACTTTGCATTAAGAGTTTTACACCTATAAATGCCTGCATAGAACTAAATTTCAAGTAAAATATTCAAAACCTATTCACAAATTCATTTGTCATAACCATTTTGAAAATCCTGAATCCACTTTTAGAGCCTGAATTGAGAAAAAAAACCAATTTCTTAAAAAAATTAATTTTACTTTTCCAGAAATTTTACAGGTTTCTGGATAGTTCTCAGGAGAAAATTTTCAGTCAATACATAAGATAAAAGCGCAAGTGAATCCTAAATACGTTGCTAAAAGTCCGGTTACAATGATTGTTCGAAGAGAAGATTTCCTATACCAAAACATTGTGTATTTATTAAGAAAACTTCTGAGATATCGAAAAACGCATTATTAGCTGCTGTAACGGCTAAAAACACTATTTCAAGAAAACTGAGTTAAATACTTCTTATACCAAGCTGATCTTGCACTCACGAAGAGAGTTCCACTTATAAAACTGTATGCATAAACAGGTGCAGGCATCAGAGTTTTTCTGGAAAACTTTCTAGACATTTCTTATAGGTTGTTATATATCTACAAAAGTTAAAACTTCCCAAATTCGTGCACCCTTGTTGATTATAGAGAAATTCGTCACACACTTCCTCATGAGAATTATCTTTGTTGAAATTTGCGTTTCTTATAGTGCTTTCACATGTATGTTTACTTTTGACAGGTAGTTTGGCATAAAGCAGTTGGTGTAATTGTAGTCATAGGAAACTTTGCATTAAGAGTTTTACACCTATAAAAGCCTGCATAGTACTAAATTTCAAGTAAAATATTTCAATCCTATACACAAATTCATTTGTCATAACTATTTTGAAAGATCCTGAATCCAATTTTAGATCCTGAATTTAGAAACAAAAACAACTTCTTAAAAATTTAATTTAATTTTTCCAGAATTTTTAGTTTTCTGGAAAGTTCTCGGGAGAAAATTTTCAGTCATGACATTAGATATAAGCGCTAGGTAACACAATTTTTGAAAAAATTAAATTTAATTTTTTTAATGTTTTATAGGTTTAAATGATTGCTCTCACAAGATAATATCCAACCATGACATTCGATAATTTATTTAGTGTAACTGAATAGTTGTGTATCAGAATGAAACGAACTCTATAAAACAACAGTTTATTTTACATCGCTTACAATACACGCTTACAATACACTTGGAAAAACCTGGCTGTTTTCAGCGGTTTACAAGTATCGTAATCGAATGGGCGATGTTGCTTCCGAAGGTGTTTCCCACGGTGGCGACAATGCTATCCGGCGAAGTGTGAAGTCAGCAACCCTACCCGAAAATCCCTGCGTGGCGGCGTTATTAGAGTAGCCAGAGCAAACGGCGGCGTGGCCTCGGCGATATGTAGCTGCGTCTGTAAACCGCAAGGCCAGCCAGGCGGGGTAAAAGTGCTGATCCGAAAGCTGGTGGCCGGGAACGAGCGCGTGCCCTTACTACACGCAGTAATGCGGCGTGGTCATGGAGCGAGCCTGCCGAAACCACTCCGTACCAGAAACAAGCGAAGTCCAGCCTCATTTCACGACAGCGAACTAGAAACCAAGCAGAGTCTTCATTCAGCCTTCACCCAGAAACCGTAAACCAGGATCATATAGGGACACAGCCGGACGTAAAGAACATTGTACCGAGTTACCACAATATCTACGACGACGTTACTCGCTTGCTCTACCTTCCCTTGCCCGCTGCCCGCCACCTGTGCTTGCCCTTCTTTGTGCTGTGGTATTCCTCCGCCAAAATGTGACCGAGAACTAATTTTCCCGGGTGGCGCTGCCACATAAATGCGCACTGATGCGCGCTACATAGCGCGCCTTAATTATCATTCACAATGGGATACAGCACGTGTATGCTTGGGTAAATTTTTTCTACTGTACGGGTTGGTACACTTTAATTCCAAAAGTGGTTTCACGCCGATGTTCAGTCCTGACAGGTAGTTTGACACAACGCAGTTGGTGTATGGGTAGACATTGGGTACTTTGTGTTAAAAATTTAATACCTACAAAAGACTACATAAAAAATATTTTCAAGTTAAAGTTTAAGACCCTTAAAATCAATTCATTTCTTATAAACATTCTGTCATATCCTAAACCCACATTCAGGGCCTGACATTAGAAATCAACACAATATTATTAAAATTATATTTTATTTTCCCAGAATTTTTAGAGGTTTCTGCGATTAATCTCAGAAGAAAATTTTCAGCAATTACATAAGATAAAATCGCTTGTGACGCCTAAATACTTTGCTAAACGTCCGTTTACAATGATTGTTCGAAGAGAAGATTTCCAATACCAAAAGATTGTGCATTTTCTAAGAAAACTACTGAGATATCGAAAAACGCATTATTAGCTGCTGAAACGGCTAAAAACAGTATTTCAAGAAAACTAAATTAAATACTTCTTTTACTAATGTAATCTTCCACTCATGAAGAGAGTTCCACTAATAAAACTGTATGCATAAACAGGTGCAGGCATCAGAGTTTTCTGGAAACTTTTCTAGACATTTCTTATACGTTCTGATATATCTATAAAAGTTAAAATTTCTCAAGTTCGTGCACCCTTGTTGATTCCAGAGACATTCGTCACACACTTCCTCAAGAGAATTGTCTTTGTTGAATTTTACGTTTCTTAAAGTGCGCTTCATGGATGTTCACTTTTGACAGGTAGTTTGGTATAAAGCAGTTGGTGTAAGTGTAGTCATAGGAAACTTTGCATTACGAGTTTTACACCTATAAAAGCCTGCATAGAACTAAATTTCAAGTATAATATTTCAATCCTATACACAAATTCATTTGTCATAACCATTTTGAAAGACCCTGAATCCAAATTTAGAACCTGAATTTAGAAACAAAAACAATTTCTTAAAAAAATTAATTTAATTTTCTAGATATTTTACAGGATTCTGGATGGTTCTCAGGAGAAAATTTTCACGAAGAGAATTCCCACGAAGAGAGTTCCTCTCATTAAACTGTGTGCTCAGATAGGTGCAGGCATCAGAGTTGTGTGTAGAGTTTTTTAGATAGTTCTTTTATGTGTTCTGATATTTCGATTAACGGTAAAACTTTGCAAGATCGTGCACCATTTTTCATTCAAGAAACATTCTTCACACACTTCCTCTAGTGAATTGTCTTTGTTGAATTTAACCTTTCTTATAGTGCTATCACATGTATTTTCACTTTTGACAGGTAGTTTGGCATAAAGCAGTTGGTGTAAATGTAGTCATAGGAAACTTTGTATTAAGAGTTTTACACCTATAAATGCCTGCATAGAACTAAATTTCAAGTAAAATATTCAAAACCTATACACAAATTCATTTGTCATAACCATTTTGAAAGATCCTGAATCCACTTTTAGAGCCTGAATTGAGAAAAAAAAATATTCTTAAAAAAATTAATTTTACTTTTTCCAGAAATTTTACAGGTTTCTGGATTGTTCTCAGGAGAAAATTTTCAGTCAATACATAAGATAAAAGCGCAAGTGAAGCCTAAATACGTTTCTAAAAGTCCGTTTACAATGATTGTTCGAAGAGAAGATTTCCAATACCAAAACATTGCGCATTTATTAAGAAAACGTCTGAGATATCGAAAAACGCATTATTAGCTGCTGAAACGGCTAAAAACACTATTTCAAGAAAACTGAGTTAAATACTTCTTATACCAAGCTGATCTTGCACTCACGAAGGGAGTTCCACTTATAAAACTGTATGCATAAACAGGTGCAGGCATCAGAGTTTTCTTGAAACCTTTCTAGACATTACTTACAGGTTCTGATATATCTACAAAAGTTAAAATTTCTCAAAATTCGTGCACCCTTGTTGATTCCAGAGACATTCGTCACACACTTCCTCAAGAGAATTGTCTTTGTTGAAATTTACGTTTCTTATAGTGCGCTTCATGGATGTTCACTTTTGACAGGTAGTTTGGTATAAAGCAGTTGGTGTAAGTGTAGTCATAGGAAACTTTGCATTACGAGTTTTACACCTATAAAAGCATGCATAAAACTAAATTTCAAGTATAATTTTTTAATCCTATACACAAATTCATTTGTCATAATTATTTTGAAAGACCCTGAATCCACTTTTAGAACCTGAATTTAGAAACAAAATCAATTTCTATAAATAAATTAAATTAATTTTTCCAGAAATTTTCCAGGATTCTGGATGGTTCTCAGGAGAAAATTTTCACGAAGAGAATTCCCACGAAGAGAGTTCCTCTCATGAAACTGTGTGCATAGATATGTACAGGCCATCAGAGTTGTTTATAGAGTTTTTTAGATAGTTCTTTTATGTGTTCTGATATTTCGATTAACGGTAAAACTTTGCAAGATCGTGCACCATTTTTCATTCAAGAAACATTCTTCACACACTTCCTCTAGTGAATTGTCTTTGTTGAATTTAACCTTTCTTATAGTGCTATCACATGTATTTTCACTTTTGACAGGTAGTTTGGCATAAAGCAGTTGGTGTAAATGTAGTCATAGGAAACTTTGCATTAAGAGTTTTACACCTATAAATGCCTGCATAGAACTAAATTTCAAGTAAAATATTTCGAATCCTATACACAAATTCATTTGCCATTACCATTTTGAAAGACCCTGAATCCACTTTTAGAGCCTGATTTGAGAAAAAAAACAATTTCTTAAAAAATTAAATTAATTTTTCCAGAAATTTGACAGTTTTCTGGATTGTTCTCAGGAGAAAATTTTCAGTCGATACATAAGATAAAAGCGCAAGTGAAGCCTAAATACGTTTCTAAATGTCCGTTTACAATGATTGTTCGAAGAAAAGTTTTCCAATACCAAAACATTGTACATTTATTAAGAAAACGTCTAAAATATCGAAAAACGCATTATTAGCTGCTGAAACGGCTAAAAACACTATTTCAAGAAAACTGAGTTAAATACTTCTTATACCAAGCTGATCTTGCACTCACGAAGAGAGTTCCACTTATAAAACTGTATGCATAAACAGGTGCAGGCATCAGAGTTTTCTTGAAACCTTTCTAGACATTACTTATAGGTTCTGATATATCTACAAAAGTTAAGATTTTCAAGTTCGTGCACCCTTGTTGATTCCAGAGACATTCGTCACACACTTCCTCAAGAGAATTGTCTTTGTTGAATTTTACGTTTCTTATAGTGCGCTTCTTGGATGTTCACTTTTGACTAGGTAGTTTGGTATAAAGCAGTTGGTGTAAGTGTAGTCATAGGAAACTTTGCATTACGAGTTTTACACCTATAAAAGCCATGCATAGAACTAAATTTCAAGTATAATATTTCAATCCTATACACAAATTCATTTGTCATAACCATTTTGAAAGAGCCCTGAATCCACTTTTAGAACCTGAATTTAGAAACAAAAACAATTTCTTAAAAAAATTAATTTAATATTTCTAGAAATTTTACAGGATTCTGGATGGTTCTCAGGAGAAAATTTTCACGAAGAGAATTCCCACGAAGAGAGTTCCTCTCATTAAACTGTGTGCTCAGATAGGTGCAGGCATCAGAGTTGTGTGTAGAGTTTTTTAGATAGTTCTTTTATGTGTTCTGATATTTCGATTAACGGTAAAACTTTGCAAGATTGTGCACCATTTTTCATTCAAGAAACATTCTTCACACACTTCCTCTAGTGAATTGTCTTTGTTGAATTTAACCTTTCTTATAGTGCTATCACATGTATTTTCACTTTTGACAGGTAGTTTGGCATAAAGCAGTTGGTGTAAATGTAGTCATAGGAAACTTTGCATTAAGAGTTTTACACCTATAAATGCCTGCATAGAACTAAATTTCAAGTAAAATATTCAAAACCTATACACAAATTCATTTGTCATAACCATTTTGAAAGATCCTGAATCCTCTTTTAGAGCCTGAATTGAGAAAAAAAAACAATTTCTTAAAAAAATTAATTTTACTTTTCCAGATATTTGACAGTTTCTGGATTGTTCTCAGGAGAAAATTTTCACGAAGAGAATTGTCACGAAGAGAGTTCCTCTCATGAAACTGTGTGCATAGATAGGTGCAGGCATCAGAGTTGTGTGTAGAGTTTTTTAGATAGTTCTTATATGAGTTCTGATATTCGATTAATATTAAAACTTTGCAAGATCGTTCACCATTTTTCATTCAAGAAACATTCTTCACACACATCCTCTATTGAATTGTCTTTGTTGAATTTAACCTTTCTTATAGTGCTATCACATGTATTTTCACTTTGCACAGGTAGTTTGATACAGCAGTTGGTGTAAATGTAGTCATAGAAAACTTTGCATTAAGAGTTTTACACTATATAAAGCCTGCATAGAACTAAATTTCAAGTAAATTATTTCAATCCTATACACAAATTCATTTGTCATAACCATTTCGAAAGACCCTGAATCCACATTTAGAACCTGAATTTAGAAACAAAACAATTTCTTAAAATAAATTAATTTATTTTTTAGAAATTTTACAGGATTCTGGATGGTTCTCAGGAGAAAATTTTCACGAAGAGAATTCCCACGAAGAGAGTTCCTCTCATTAAACTGTGTGCTCAGATAGGTGCAGGCATCAGAGTTGTGTGTAGAGTTTTTTAGATAGTTCTTTTTGTGTTCTGATATTTCGATTAACGGTAAAACTTTGCAAGATCGTGCCCCATATTTCATTCAAGAAACATTCTTCACACACTTCCTCTAGTGAATTGTCTTTGTTGAATTTAACCTTTCTTATAGTGCTATCACATGTATTTTCACTTTTGACAGGTAGTTTGGCATAAAGCAGTTGGTGTAAATGTAGTCATAGGAAACTTTGCATTAAGAGTTTTACACCTATAAATGCCTGCATAGAACTAAATTTCAAGTAAAATATTCAAAACCTATACACAAATTCATTTGTCATAACCATTTCGAAAGATCCATGAATCCACTTTTAGAGCCTGAATTGAGAAAAAAAAACAATTTCTTAAAAAAAGTAATTTTACTTTTCCAGAAATTTTACAGGTTTCTGGATTCGTTCTCAGGAGAAAATTTTCAGTCAATACATAAGATAAAAGCGCAAGTGAAGCCTAAATACGTTGCTAAAGTCCGTTTACAATGATTGTTCGAAGAGAAGATTTCCAATACCAAAACATTGTGCATTTATTAAGAAAACGTCTGAGATATCGAAAAACGCATTATTAGCTGCTGAAACGGCTAAAAATACTATTTCTAGAAAACTGAGTTAAATACTTCTTATACCAAGCTGATCTTGCACTTACGAAGAGAATTCCACTTATAAAACTGTATGCATAATCAGGTGCAGGCATCAGAGTTTTCTTGAAACCTTTCTAGACATTACTTATAGGTTCTGATATATCTACAAAAGTTAAAATTCCTCAAGTTCGTGCACCCTTGTTAATTCCAGAGACATTCGTCACACACTTCCTCAAGAGAATTGTCTTTGTTGAAATTTTACATTTCTTATAGTGCGCTTCATGGATGTTCCCTTTTGACAGGTAGTTTGGTATAAAGCAGTTGGTGTAAGTGTAGTCATAGGAAACTTTGCATTACGCGTTTTACACCTATAAAAGCCTGCATAGAACTAAATTTCAAGTATAATACTTCAATCCTATACACAAATTCATTTGTCATAACCATTTTGAAAGACCCTGAATCCACTTTTAGAACCTGAATTTAGAAACAAAAACCATTTCTTAAAAAAATTAATTTATTTTTCTAGAAATTTTACAGGATTCCGGATGGTTTCTCAGGAGAAAACTTTCACGAAGAGAATTCCCACGAAGAGAGTTCCTCTCATTAAACTGTGTGCTCAGATAGGTGCAGGCATCAGAGTTGTGTGTAGAGTTTTTTAGATAGTTCTTATATGAGATCTGATATTTCGATTAACGGTAAAACTTTGCAAGATTGTGCACCATTTTTCATTCAAGAAACATTCTTCACACACTTCCTCTAGTGAATTGTCTTTGTTGAATTTAACCTTTCTTATAGTGCCATCACATGTATTTTCACTTTTGACAGGTAGTTTGGCATAAAGCAGTTGGTGTAAGTGTAGTCATAGGAAACTTTGCATTAAGAGTTTTACACCTATAAATGCCTGCATAGAACTAAATTTCAAGTAAAATATTCAAAACCTATCCACAAATTCATTTGTCATAACCATTTTGAAAGATCCTGAATCCACTTTTAGAGCTTGAATTGAGAAAAAAAAATTTCTTAAAAAAATTAATTTTACTTTTCCAGAAATTTTACAGTTTTCTGGAGAGTTCTCAGGAGAAAATTTTCAGTCGATACATAAGATAAAAACGCAAGGGAAGCCTAAATATGTTGCTAAAATTCCGTTTACAATGATTGTTCGAAGAGAAGATTTCCAATACCAAAACAGTGTGCATTTATTAAGAAAACGTCTGAGATATCGAAAAACGCATTATTAGCTGCTGAAACGGCTAAAAACCCTATTTCAAGAAAACTGAGTTAAATACTTCTTGTACCAAGCTGATCTTGCACTCACGAAGGGAGTTCCACTTATAAAACTGTATGTTTAAACAGGTGCAGGCATCAGATTTTTCTGGAAACCTTTCTAGACATTTCTTTTACGTTCTGATATTTCTACAAAAGTTAAAATTTCTCAAGTTCGTGCACCCTTGTTGATTCCAGAGACATTCGGCACACACTTCCTCAAGAGAATTATCTTAGTTGAATTTTACGTTTTTATAGTGCTTTCACATGTATGTTCACTTCAGACAGGTAGTTTGGTATAAAGCAGTTGGTGTAAATGTAGTCATAGGAAACTTTGCATTAAGAGTTTTACACCTATAAAAGCCTGCATAGAACTAAATTTCAAATAAAATATTTCAATCCCATACACAATTCATTTGTCATAACTATTTTGAAAGATCCTGAATCCAATTTTAGATCCTGAATTTAGAAACGAAAACAACTTCTTAAAAAATTTAATTTAATTTTTCCAGAATTTTTTGGTTTTCTGGAAAGTTCTCGGGAGAAAAATTTTCAGTCATGACATTAGATATAAGCGCTAGGTAACACAATTTTAAAAAAATTAAATTTAATTTTTTTTAATGTTTTATAATTTTAAATGATTGCTCTTACAAGATAATATCCAACCATGATATTCGATAAATTATTTAGTGTAACTGAATTGATGTGTATCAGAATGAAACGAACTCTATAAAACAACAGTTGGTTTTACATTGCTTACAATACACGCTTACAATACACTTGGATAATCCTGGCGGTTTTCAGCGGTTTACAAGTATCGTAATCGAATGGGCGATGTTGCTTCCGAAGGTGTTTCCCACGGTGGCGACAATGCTATCCTGCGAAGTGTGAAGTCAGCAACCCTACCCGAAAATCCCTGCGTGGCTGCGTTATTAGAGTAGCCAGAGCAAACGGCGGCGTGGCCTCGGCGATATGTAGATGCGTCTGTAAACCGCAAGGCCAGCCAGGCGGGGTAAAAGTGCTGATCCGAAAGCTGGTGGCCGGGAAAGAGCGCGTGCCCTTACTACACGCAGTAATGCGGCGTGGTCACGGAGCGAGCCTGCCGAAACCACTCCGTACCAGAAACAAGCGAAGTCCAGCCTCATTTCACGACAGCAACTAGAAACCAAGCAGAGTCTTCATTCAGCCTTCACCCAGAAACCGTAAACCAGGATCATATAGGGACACAGCCGGACGTAAAGAACATTGTACCGAGTTACCACAATAACTACGACGACGTTACTCGCTTGCTCTACCTTCCCTTGCCCGCTGCCCGCCACCTGTCCTTGCCCTTCTTTGTGCTGTGGTATTCCTCCGCCAAAATGTGACCGAGAACTAATTTTCCCGGGTGGCGCAGACACATAAATGCGCACTGATGCGCGCTACATAGCGCGCCTTAATTATCATTCACGATGGGATACAGCACGTGTATGCTTGTGTAAGATTTTTTCTACTGTACGTGTTGGTACACTTTAATTCGAAAAGTGGCTTCACGCCGATGTTTAGTCCTGACAGGTAGTTTGTAACAACGCAGTTGGTGTATGGGTAGACATTGGGTACTTTGTGTTAAGAATTTCATACCTACAAAAGACTACATAAAAAATATTTTTAAGTTAAAGTTTAAGACCCTTAAAATCAAATCATTTCTTATAAACATTCTGTCATATCCTAAACCCACATTCAGGGCCTGACATTAGAAATCAACACAATATTATTAAAATTATATTTTATTTTTCCAGAATTTTTAGAGGTTTCTGCGATTAATCTCAGAAGAAAATTTTCAGCAATTACATTAGATAAAATCGCTTGTGACGCCTAAATACTTTGCTAAAAGTCCGTTTACAAAGATTGTTCGAAGAGAAGATTTCCAATACCAAAACATTGTGCATTTTCTAAGAAAACTACTGAGATATCGAAAAACGCATTATTAGCTGCTGAAACGGCTAAAAACACTATTTCAAGAAAACTAAGTTAAATACATCTTTTACTAATGTGATCTTCCACTCATGAAGAGAGTTTCCACTAATAAAACTGTATGCATAAACAGGTGCAGGCTTCAGAGTTTTCTGGAAAACTTTCTAGACATTTCTTATAGGTTCTTATATATCTACAAAAGTTAAAACTCCTCAAATTCGTGCACCCTTGTTGATTATAGAGAAATTCGTCACACACTTCCTCAAGAGAATTATCTTTGTTGAAATTTACGTTTCTTATAGTGCTTTCACATGTATGTTCACTTTTGACAGGTAGTTTTGCATAAAGCAATTGGTGTAAATGTAGTCATAGGAAACTTTGCATTAAGAGTTTTACACCTATAAAATGCCTGCATAGAACTAAATTTCAAGTAAAATATTTCAATCCTA
The DNA here is from genome assembly GCA_031308135.1 of Acheta domesticus. NCBI lineage: Eukaryota > Metazoa > Arthropoda > Insecta > Orthoptera > Gryllidae > Acheta > Acheta domesticus. The sequence goes on along the minus strand of JAHLJT010005097.1, from coordinate 5,828 downwards.
TACACAAATTCATTTGCCATTACCATTTTGAAAGACCCTGAATCTACTTTAGAACCTGAATTTAGAAACAAAAATCAATTTCTTAAAAAAATTAACTTATATTTCGAGAAATTTTACAGGATTCTGGATGGTTCTCAAAAAGAAAATTTTCACGAAGAGAATTCCCACGAAGAGAGTTCCTCTCATTAAACTGTGTGCTCAGATAGGTGCGGGCATCAGAGTTGTGTGTAGAGTTTTTAGATAGTTCTTTTATGTGTTCTGATATTTCGATTAACGGTAAAACCTTGCAAGATCGTGCACCATTCTTCATTCAAGAAACATTTTTCACACACTTCCTCTAGTGAATTGTCTTTGTTGAATTTAACCTTTCTTATAGTGCTATCACATGTATTTTCACTTTTCACAGGTAGTTTGGCATAAAGCAGTTGGTGTAAATATAGTCATAGAAAACTTTGCTTTAAGAGTTTTACACCTATAAAAGCCTGCATAGAACTAAATTTCAAGTATAATATTTGAATCCTATACACAAATTCATTTGTCATACCCATTTTGAAAGACCCTGAATCCACTTTTAGAGCTTAAATTGAGAAAAAAAAATTTCTTAAAAAAATTAATTTTACTTTTCCAGAAAATTTACAGTTTTCTGGATTGTTCTCCGGAGAAAATTTCAGTCGATACATAAAGTAAAAGTGCAAGTGAAGCTTAAATACGTTGCTAATAGTCCGTTTACAATTATTGTTCGAAGAGAAGATTTCCAATACCAAAACATTGTTTATTTATTAAGAAAACTTCTGCGATATCGAAAAAACGCATTATTAGCTGCACAAACGGCTAAAAACACTATTTCAAGAAAACTGAGTTAAATACTTCTTGTACCAAGCTGATCTTGCACTCACGAAGAGAGTTCCACTTATAAAACTGTATGCATAAACAGGTGCAGGCATCAGAGTTTTCTTGAAACCTTTCTAGACATTACTTACAGGTTCTGATATATCTACAAAAGTTAGAATTTCTCAAGTTCGTGCACCCTTGTTGATTCCAGGGATATTCGTCACACACTTCCTCAAGAGAATTGTCTTTGTTGAAATTTACGTTTCTTATAGTGCGCTTCATGGACGTTCACTTTTGACAGGTAGTTTGGCATAAAGCAGTTGGTGTAATTGTAGTCATAGGAAACTTTGCATTAAGAGTTTTACACCTATAAAAGCCTGCATAGAACTAAATTTCAAGTAAAATATTTCAGTCCTATACACAAATTCATTTGTCAAAACCATTTTGAAAAGACCCTGAATCCACTTTTAGAAACTGAATTTAGAAACAAAATCAATTTCTTAAATAAATTAAATTAATTTTTCCAGAAATTTTACAGGATTCTAGATAGTTCTCAGGAGAAAATTTTCACGGAAGAGAATTGTCACGAAGAGAGATCCTCTCATGAAACTGTGTGCATAGATAGGTGCAGGCATCAGAGTTGTGTGTAGAGTTTTTTAGATAGTTGTTATATGAGTTCTGATATTTCGATTAACGGTAAAACTTTGCAAGATCGTGCACCATTTTCATTCAAGAAACATTCTTCACACACTTCCTCTAGTGAATTGTCTTTGTTGAATTTAACCTTTCTTATAGTGCCATCACATGTATTTTCACTTTTGACAGGTAGTTTGGCATAAAGCAGTTGGTGTAAATGTAGTCATAGGAAATTTTGCATTAAGAGTTTTACACCTATAAATGCCTGCTTAGAACTAAATTTAAAGTAAAATATTCAAAACCTATACACAAAATCATTTGTCATAACCATTTTGAAAGATCCTGAATCAACTTTTAGAGCCTGAATTGAGAAAAAAAAAAAACAATTTCTTAAAAAATTAATTTTACTTTTCCAGAAATTTTACAGGTCTCTGGATTGTTCTCAGGAGAAAATTTTCAGTCGATACATAAAGTAAAAGCGCAAGTGAAGCTTGAATACGTTGCTAAAAGTCCGTTTACAAGTATTGTTCGAAGAGAAGATTTCCAATACCAAAACATTGTTTATTTATTAAGAAACTTCTGCGATATCGAAAAAACGCATTATTAGCTGCTGAAACGGCTAAGAACACTATTTCAAGAAAACTGAGTTAAATACTTCTTATACCAAGCTGATCTTGCACTCACGAAGAGAGTTCCACTTATAAAACTGTATGCATAAACAGGTGCAGGCATCAGAGTTTTCTGGAAAACTTTCTAGACATTTCTTATAGGTTCTTATATATCTACAAAAGTTAAAATTCCTCAAATTCGTGCACCCTTGTTGATTCCAGAGAAATTCGTCACACACTCCTTAAGAGAATTATCATTGTTGAAATTTACGTTTCTTATAGTGCTTTCACATGTATGTTCACTTTGACAGGTAGTTTTGCATAAAGCAATTGGTGTAAATGTAGTCATAGGAAACTTTGCATTAAGAGTTTTACACCTATAAATGCCTGCATAGAACTAAATTTCAAGTAAAATATTCAAAACCTATACACAAATTCATTTGTCATAACCATTTTGAAAGATCCTGAATCCACTTTTAGAGCTTGAATTGAGAAAAAAAAATTTCTTAAAAAAATTAATTTTCTTTTCCAGAAATTTTACAGTTTTCTGGATTGTTCTCAGGAGAAAATTTTCAGTCGATACATAAAGTAAAAGTGCAAGTGAAGCTTAAATACGTTGCTAAAAGTCCGTTTACAATGTTGTTAGAAGAGAAGATTTCCAATACCAAAACATTGTGCATTTATTAAGAAAACTTCTGCGATATCGAAAAACGCATTATTAGCTGCTGAAACGTCTAAGAACACTATTTCAAGAAAACTGAGTTAAATACTTCTTGTACCAAGCTGATCTTGCACTCACGAAGAGAGTTCCACTTATAAAACTGTATGCATAAACAGGTGCAGGCATCAGAGTTTTCTTGAAACCTTTCTAGACATTACTTACAGGTTCTGATATATCTACAAAAGTTAGAATTTCTCAAGTTCGTGCACCCTTGTTGATTCCATAGAAATTCGTCACACACTTCCTCATGAGAATTATCTTTGTTGAAATTTACGTTTCTTATAGTGCTTTCACATGTATGTTCACTTTGACAGGTAGTTTGGCATAAAGCAGTTGGTGTAATTGTAGTCATAGGAAACTTTGCATTAAGAGTTTTACACCTATAAAAGCCTGCATAGAACTAAATTTCAAGTAAAATATTTCAATCCTATACACAAATTCATTTGTCATAACCATTTGAAAGACCCTAAATCCACTTTTAGAACCTGAATTTAGAAACAAAATCAATTTCTTAAATAAATTAAATTAATTTTTCCAGAAATTTTACAGGATTCTGGATAGTTCTCAGGAGAAAATTTTCACGAAGAGAATTGTCGCGAAGAGAGTTCCTCTCATGAAACTGTGTGCATTGATATGTGCAGGCATCATAGTTGTGTGTAGAGTTTTTTAGATAGTTCTTATATGTGATCTGATATTTCGATTAATTGTAAAACTTTGCAAGATCGTGCACCATTTTCATTCCAGAAACATTCTTCACACACTTTCTCTAGTGAATTGTCTTTGTTAAATTTAACCTTTCTTATAGTGCCATCACATGTATTTTTACATTTGACCGGTAGTTTGGCATAAAGCAGTTGGTGTAAATGTAGTCATAGGAAACTTTGCATTAAGAGTTTTACACCTATAAATGCCTGCATAGAACTAAATTTCAAGTAAAATATTCAAAACCTATACACAAATTCATTTGTCATGACCATTTTGAAAGATCCTGAATCCACTTTTAGAGCCTGAATTGAGAAAAAAAAACAATTTCTTAAAAAATTAATTTACTTTTCCAGAAATTTTACAGGTTTCTGGATTGTTCTCGGGAGAAAATTTTCAGTCAATACATAAGATAAAAGCGCAAGTGAATCCTAAATACGTTGCTAAAAGTACGTTTACAATGATTGTTCGAAGAGAAGATTTCCAATACCAAAACATTGTGCATTTATTAAGAAAACGTCTGAGATATCGAAAAACGCATTATTAGCTGCTGAAACGGCTAAAAACACTATTTCAAGAAAACTGAGTTAAATACTTCTTATACCAAGCTGATCTTGCACTCACGAAGAGAGTTCCACTTATAAAACTGTATGCATAAACAGGTGCAGGCATCAGAGTTTTCTTGAAACCTTTCTAGACATTACTTAAAGGTTCTGATATATCTACAAAAGTTAAAATTCCTCAAGTTCTTGCACCCTTGTTGATTCCAGAGACATTCGTCACACACCTCCTCAAGAGAATTATCTTTGTTGAATTTTACGTTTCTTATAGTGCATTCACATGTATGTTCACTTTTGACAGGTAGTTTGGCATAAAGCATTCGGTGTAATTGTAGTCATAGGAAACTTTGCATTAAGAGTTTTACACCTATAAATGCCTGCATAGAACTAAATTTCAAGTAAAATATTTCAATCCTAAACACAAATTCATTTGTCATACGAGGGGTGTCCGTAAATTAAGGTCTCCAATTTTATTTTTCATAGTAAACATAATTTATTTTCAAAATAAAGTACATTGTTGGAAAGCCTGAACTTTTTTCTATTTTTCCACATAGTCGCCGTTACGATCGATGCATTTTTGGAGTCGCACCACGAGTTTGTTGATCCCCGTGTCGTACCAGTTTTTCCCCGCCTCACGGAGGAAACGGTTGACAGCTTCTGTGACTTCCTCGTCGTTCTCGAACCTCTGCCCTGATAGGTGTTCTTTGAGAGCTGGGAAAACGTGATAGTCACTCGGTGCTAGGTCCGGGCTATAGGGTGGATGCTCTAGGACGTCCCAACCGAATTTGGCGAGTAGCTCCAGGATCTTCTGGCAACATGGGGGCGGGCGTTGTCATGGAGAAGACAGACACCTTTCGTCAATCTTCCCTTACGTTTGTCTCGTATCGCCTGTTTAAGGTTTGCAGTGTTTGCGCATAACGATCAGCGTTGATTGTTTGTCCCCGAGGCAGGTATTCGATCAACAGCACCCCGTGTCGGTCCCAGAAGACGGTGGCCATGATCTTCCCGGCGGAAGGGGTCGTTTTGAACTTCTTGACTGTCGGCGAACTTGGGTGCCGCCACTGCATTGATTTTTGTTTACTCTCAGGGGTGAAATAGTGGACCCATGTTTCGTCCCCTGTAACAATAGAGTCGAGAAACTGTTCCCCTTCTTCTTCATGTCGGCGCAGAAATTCACGGACGACTCAATACGCTTCCGCTTGTGTTCATCGGTGAGCTGACGGGGTACCCATCGGGCGCACACTTTATTGAATCCCAAAGTGTCTCTTAAAATTTTGTCAACAGTAGTTTTGGAAACATCCGGAATCATAGCACAGATTTCCCTAACCGTCAACCGCCGATCTTCGCGCACGAGCTCGTCCACACGTGCCACAACCTCGTCGGAGATGGATGGACGCCCCCTGCCCGGCTCATCGTGGACGTTTGTTCGGCCTCCGGAAAATTCTCTGCACCACTTCCTGACGTTTTTGATGTCCATAACGTTTGGGGCCGTATGCAGAGATCAGTTCTCTATGAATTTCGATGGGTGAAGTCACTTTGTGATGCAAAAAACGAATAACACCTCGCACTTCGCACTTGGAGAAATCGGCGATCGTCGCGTCCATCGCGGACGGCACCTGTGCCAAGACTGAGCGTCCCAGCAAAGTCGTTCGGGTGGGGGATGAAGAGGGGGAACCAAGGAACACGGCAGTGTTGCCAAATTGGATCTAGCGCTCCGCGTTCGGAAACGGCGGCGTTGGAGACCTTAATTTACGGACACCCTTCGTATCT
>JAHLJT010005096.1:0-28124 GCA_031308135.1 Acheta domesticus | reverse complement strand
TTCATTGATTTGATTCTACAGGTTTCGGGAAGTATATTACTTGTTTTGGATGCAGTGGCTTAGCTAGGGGGGAGCAGGGAGGGGGCGGCGCGCCCCAGGTGACACCAATTAAAAATATTTTATAATTGGAATTATATAATTTAAATAATTTACTCAAAAATGTATATATTAATCAAGACTAGCTGATTTAGCTCTATTGTCAATAGAAAATGGCATTGCAATAAGCATGGATTTGAATGAAGTTATAATAGTAGTTTATGCAATTAGTTTATAATGTTGACCTTTTTTGCAAGAATAAGAAAATAGTCTATTACTAAACAAACGACGGAGTGAGTTTAGTAATAGACTATTTTCTTATGTGTGCAAAAAAGGAACATTATAAACGAGTTGCATACGCAATTTTTTTTGTATAACATCATTATAAAGTTATAAATGAAACGAAGTAAGTGTAAGTAAAGTTTCATAGTTGGCAACATGGACGTTGGTATTATGACGTCACAACTGTGACAGCGACAGCCAATTCACGCGCGCATTCGAATGAAAGATGGCGTCGTTACCAATGGTAGTTTTAGAAAAAGCCTCGAAGGCAGAAGAAAGTTTAATACCTAAAACGTCGAGTGCATTGTACGAGAAGGAATATATAAAATTTAGGAAGTGGATGGAAACAAATAATGTAAATATTATATGCGAGACAGTTGTTCTGGCATATATATCTGAGTTGGTTTGTCATACTTTTTATGATTAATACTAGTGTCGAGTTCTCATTTTCTAATTTATGTTATTTTGAAGTCTGCAGTATGTAAGACATCATCTTTGTGGTGCAGTCATTCAAAATTGAAGACTATGCTGAAAATTAAAGATGGAAATGACATCTCTGCTTATAACAAAGTTCAGTTAGCTATGAAACAAGCTAATGTCGGCTATGAAGCTGAAAAATCTATGATATTTTCAAAAGATGATGTGAGAAAATTTTTAGTGGAAGCAGATGATGAGAAATATCTCTTAATGAAGGTAGAGTAATAATATTTTGTAGAAATATTTATTTTAACTATTGAAATATACATTTTTGCACATTTTGTTGCAGGTAATTGCAATTTTTGGAATATTTGGTGCTTGTAGACGAGGAGAGTTATATATTTTGTGCACTGATGATGTGTCCGAAGAAGAATCTATATTGATGGTGAAAATTAGAGAAACTAAAACAGACAAACCGAGATTATTTACCATCATTTCAGATGAAGAATTTCAATATGTATAGATTAATGTATAGAAAGTACATTAATCTGAGACCTAATAATGTTAAGCATAATGAACTGTTTGTGTTTTATAACAAAGGTAAATGCAATTGCAACCCTGTTGGGATTAACACCGTTGCTAAAATTCCCAAACTTATTGCTGAGTACCTTAAACTCCCAAATCCAGAAAAAATATTCTGGGCATTCGTTCAGAAGAACTTCAGCTACAACGTTAGCTGACAGTGGAGCTGATATTACCAAGCTTAAGCGTCATGGAGGATGGCGATCCTCAACTGCTGCTGAATCGTATATAGAAGAGTCCATTCAGAACAAGGTTAAGATAGCCAGAAAAATTGTATCAAATGAAAACACATCTTGTACATCAACTGGTGCGTTTACTGTACCAAATTCTGTTCCTTCATTATCTTTCAAAAATTTAACAAACTGCACCATTAATATTAACATGCAAAAAGGATAATGTTTTTAGTAATTTCATTTCACAGAATTAGAACCTTATTATTAATTTCATCTATTTTGTATTTTATTAAGAGAAAATAAAACACTGTGTTGGTATCTTTTATTACTCTGAGTTATTTCTGTATTTCCGAAAGCCGTCGTAGATCCACCAGGTTTCGCTTTTCGCCAATAGATCGCAGATCAGTCTACTTTCTGAAACCAGTTCTACAGATCTTTCTGTGAACAGTAGAAGTTCGTCATGACGTCATGTCGCGTTTAATAATGGCTATGACGTCATGTAGCGTGCGATAAAATACTGGATTATGCACGATTCGGGGTATCGAAAAGGGTCGTTTATAATGATGGTATACAAAACACAAGTTTGCTGCCCTTAAATCTCGTAAAGAGGTTTATAAATAACATACATTTGTTGATATATATTGTAAAATGGAACATAACTTATTTAAAAATTATATTGCAATTATTCATAATTACATAGAATTTTTTACTATATTATAAACATGTGCAATTTTATACTTAATTTATGGGGGGGGTGACACCAGTAGCTCTGCCCCAGATGACACCAACTGAAGCTACGCCACTGTTTGGATGTCAAAAAGTTTCGTATATAAACATATGAGGTCTCGTTAGCGGTGTGGAAAGAAAAGTGCTTTCATTGCATCAATAATTATAACTAACAGTTAATATACAGGGTGAGTCACGTAACTTTAGCACCTCCTGTAACTTTTGAACGGTTGAAGATATTGCAATGCAGTTTTCACGGAAGTGAATGAGGGAATGGGGCTAATTGATATGTGTATTGATTTCTCTTTTATCACTTGTATTTTACGAGATATTTGAGGTAACTTTGTTTTTTCAAATGGGACTATACATATTTTTTCAGTCTATCATGACAAGCGTAAAAAGACGAATCCAAAGATATAAATATTGTCATATGTTAGATAAGAATTTTTTTGATTAATTTTGATTTTTGCGACCGGGGTTTAACGAACGTTTTGAATAGTCCACCACACAAGGTCATGCAGCGCTCCACCAGCACACGTGCGCCCGGCGAAGGGAAGGGAAGGGGAGGGATCTTATTTGAAAATACGAAACATAGTATTCCAAGTATTCACAAAACCATTGCAGTTTTTTCCTGAACTGTGCTTTCCATCCTTCTGCATTTTCAGATTTTCGTCTTTCTTTGATTGAAGGAATTAAAGGATGGAAAATAAGGATTTGTCATAAGTTTGTATTGTAATAAAATTGTTTATAACTTCAACTCCATTTAATGGGATTTCATAAGATACGTAGTAATGGGATCTTGAAACAAAGCACAATAAGAATAAATAATTAAAACTGTACAAAAATATATTGTATATTTTGAGCAAACAATTTCAATGTTAATACGAATATAATAATAACTTAGGGATAGAAATAATCTTATTTCAATAAATACTACTTAAGACAAATCCGTATTTTCAATCCCTAAGAAACCCAAATTACTGAAAATGGATTAAGATGAAAAGGAGAGTTCAGGAAAAAGTGCAACAGTTTTGGGAATATTTTTCGTATCCTCAAGTACTTCCCTTTCCCGACCCCGCGTTTGCTGGGGGAGCGCTGCGTGACCTTGTGGGGCTGACAGTTACAATGAAAATATCCGTTAAACACTAGTCGCAAAAAAATCACAATTACTCAAAAAAATGCTTATCTAACATATGACAATATTTATATCTTTGGATTCGTCTTTTTACGCTTGTCATGATAGACTGAAAAATATGTATAGTCCCATTTGAAAAAACAAAGTTACCTCAAATATCTCGTAAAATACAAGTGATAAAAGAGAAATCAATACACATATCAATTAGCCCCATTCCCTCATTCACTTCCGTGAAAACTGCATTGCAATATCTTCAACTGTTCAAAAGTTACAGAAGGTGCTAAAGTTACGTGACTCACCCTGTATACTAAGATAACTTAAATATTATATAAGTAACCAATTATGCACAAATTATTACAGGTTTGACGATTTTTTAGTGAAATTATTTTGTCGATAAATTCTCTGGTACATTATTGTACCGTTTAGTTTCCACTACCTTTTAACCTTTTCTATTAACTAGGAAAACCCGGCAGACGTTGTTCTGCCCTTCATCTCCCTCTTTCCCCTCCCATCTTCCTTTCTCACTGTCTCTCCCTCCTTCACCCTGTACCTGTCTGCCTCTGTGTGTCTCTGTCTCTGCTGTTCTCTGTCCCTCTCATTCACATTTACTTGCAGATTTTGCACGTCTCTGAGCAGGTGAGGTAGTATCAAAAAGCGCCGGACCAGCAAAAATGTAATAGAATGTTCAAGAAAAGCTCATTCTGTAGATTACGGTGTGATAAATGTTTCAAAATGTTGGATTTAAGGCCCTAGAACTCCTCGTTTAAAAGTTATTTAACGATATAGTTTCAAAATGCTGCCGAGTGTGCTGCGGGTGGCATTTGACGTGAATATTTAAGTTTTGTTCTACAGCGCCATGTAGTGGAGGTACAACAGAATTAACAGCCAGAACTAACAATAAACCTGTGACACGTAGAAGTGCCAACTTTCATGGAGATCGGTCCAACGGTGTCGGAGTATTGCTCCGACATACATATATATCAACATCCAGTTTTATATAAATAAACACTAAACCAAAGAATTTGCACGAAGTAGATGTTAGAGGCGATTGTGGAAGTGATAGCGGAGGTAAGAGGTGGCGTGCAGATGGAGGGGAGGCTCGAGGCGAGTGCGAAGACGGAGGCGAGGAAGTGCGGAGCGGCTTACAACCGGGGCGAGGGCGGGGAGGAGACGAAGGCGTGGCGGAGATGGATGTGGGCGAAGGGAGGTGACGGGGGAGGAGATGGGGGTGGGGATGGACACGGGAGTAGGACGGGGCGAGGGGATGGGGGTGGGGATGGACACGGGAGTAGGGACGGGGCGAGGGCGGGTACGGAGGTGAGGACTGGAGGAGAGGTGCGGAGTGGAAGTTGCTGCGGAGCCGACGGCAGAGGGGGGGGGATGAAGACGTGACAGTGACGGTGCATGGAGTCAAGGGAGTCGAGTGACGAGCCGAGGGCGGGGGGGCGGAGTCGATGGTGGAGGCGGCCATGCTGACGGGGCAGAGGCGGGGGACGAAGCTAATTGATTGATTCGTGTTTCCGAGCGCGTCAACTACTTAGGTCATTAGTCCTGTAAGTGTAGAGCGTGTTTTTCTCTTGGGAGGTGGCGATGATCTTCTCCCCGCTGGATGGCGAGATCTGGCGCCCACCTACCGTCGACTAGCGGGGTTTTCCCCTCAACCAGGTATCTCCCACCAGCGGGGCACCGCCCCAGCCGGGATAAACTGTAAGCTCCCGACCGGTCTCCCGGCATGTGTGGTAGTGTAGTGCATGTTAGTGTGTGGGTGTGTAAGAGGAGGGGATAGGACAAGGAAGAGGAAGGAAAGATCGCGCGAGGTCCGTGGCCCGTTTGTTAGGGTACTGCTCCGGCATTCGCCTGGTGTTGATCGGAGAAACCACGGAAAACTACCGATCAGAGCAGCCGGCCGCTAGAATTCTCCTCCAGACAGCGGCTGAATCCGACCTATCTGGCAAGCTAGTGTCGAAAATCCTGCCGCCGTCGGGACTCGAACCTAGGACCTCCCGGTCAGAAAGACTGCAGTGACATCAGGTTGGTGGACGAAGCGATGGCGAGGCAAGGGTCGGGGCGGACGCGAGGACAGAGACAAGTGGCGAGGTGCAGGCGGAACCGTGAGTGGAAGCGGGGGCGGTGGCAGGGACGGCGGCGAGTGCGCAGGAAGAGACGGAGCCGAAGACGGAAGTAGGAATGCGTGCGAAAGTGGAGGCGGGAAGAGCGGCCGACGCACGGGTGGAGGCCAGGGCGGAGCGGAAGCCAGTTAGAGGGAGAAGGCATAGACCGAAGTGGAGTCAGAGCACGAGACTAGCCAAGGGGTTATGCCGGGGCCAGTGAAGTTGTCGGAGGCGAGGGTGGGGGCGTGGTGAGATAAAAGTCCTGATGAGGGTGGATAAGGTAGCGAGAGCGGCGGGAAAAACATTATACCATTTACCCCGTTATAGAACATTTTGAGAGTTTCATAATATGGCTATTTAAGAGCCTACTCGTACATTAGTTTACCAGGCCATAACTTGTAAATGAAAACAGAAAATAACAAATAAAAACAAATTTCATCCAAGTGACTGTATGAAATAATTGAACTTGAAAAAAACAATTTCGCAATAATTAATTAAAGGGTTAAAAGGCTTTAAATCTTACCCAACGGATAAGTGAACTTATTCGTACCCCGAGAAAGGTTCTTTATCGCAGAAGTGATATTCGGGCTGATGAGAAGGGATATCGCTTCGGGAGAGAATTCTTTTCTTTTGAGGGAGCTTTCTTAGACTAGTGATCAATGGATCAGACACAAGAAGCCAATGAAAAATATCTTGCGAGTTTTTTTTTGTCTTGAGTATTTCCTAGAAAATACAGTGTGATACGCATTAAGGCTCCCAGACTAGCGCAAAAAATCCGCAACGTACGTGGAATACCGTAATAGAAGTTTCGCTACACGTGTTGGCTTATTGGCACGTTCAGACCTGCGCGGCAACGGATTGGCAACGTTTAATCCGTGGCGGATTTTGTTTTGTGGTCGGACACGTTTTTTCTCGGGTTCCGCTGAGGAAACCATGGCAATGTTTCGTCACATGTCGAATATTTTCAGCTCGCCGGGGAAACTGTCACGACTGAACGGCCAAAAAAATACTTCTAAACGAGTTCCGTAATTTAATGTTGAATAAAATAAAAATTAGATTTTAAAAATGTTTTAACTTCAATTTTTGTACATTTTAGAAATGAAACGTTTCATTAGATTTAGAATTGTATATAATATAAAATTATATTTATTACATATACGTATTACAGAATATTATATATTACATATACACAAATATTATATAATACATATAAACAATTTGATGCAAAATCGTAAATAAAGAAGGTAAAACTACCGTACCGAAAGTGCTCAGAAAGCATACGAGTATTAGCATTTTCTATCTCGTGCATGATAGACCAGAAGCCAGCAAGAAAATCGATGTATGATAAGCTCAAAGCTAAAACTTTTTGAGAAGTTAGTGTTATGAGGAACAAGAAAACGCACCTGTAGGTATCGGCGTTGCGCTGCGCAATTTTTTAAATATGTCGAAAAAATCGGCCATTGGGGAATGACTACAAAGCTAATTCTAGTTATTGTTCGTTAGATAGCCAAAGTGTGAAGAAGTTATATGCCACACCGAAGCGGCGTAGCAAACTATCCGCCATACTAAATTGAAAGTGTCATTTTTTATGTCCGCTTGAATTACGAGCTCAAAGCTATTTTTGTGTTCTTAAGGTAGAAAATTCTTTTTCATTGCTGATTATGACCACGACATACCGTTGCGGCATCTTTAAGTAGCCTCCACACTGGTTCAAAAATGTCAAATTTGTTACTAATCCTTGTATGATAGGTACACAGGTCAATTCATTTTAATGTCTAGAAGGCGAGTCTGTAAGTGCCATACCAGTTGGATGTTTCGGACGTGAGAAATTAACTTCTAAAGTTGCAGAAGATTTATAAGTGTGACGGGTACACGTGCCATACTTATGTTTTTGAAACATATTTAACGTATGAAACACGAATATATGTGTGCAATACCGATATAATATCTCTAACGAAGAGGATTAAACCTGTATATTTGTAAAATTTTTCAAAAAGTAGGTGAATGTAATTAAGATCTATTTATGTTGACTTTTTATATGTATTAATATTTCTAAAAGACGGTTACTGGAGAAATTCTATGACATTACTGTAACACTCGGATAACCTTATTTTGGTCAATCAATGTGCAAGTTTAAAAAATGTTTTCTTTTTCTTATAATACTGGAACACGAAGATTACCATAATATGTATATGCAGCATCAGGTGTGAACAAAACTTTAATTTATAAATGTAAATGAAAAAAAATGTTGAAATTGTGCAGAATGAAAGTATTAAAGCTACACACTAATTCGAGATGAAATTAGTTTCAAATAATAACAAATACCCAATCTGATAGTTTAACATTAATTACATAACTGATTATTACCCATTTATAACAATTGCAGAGTCTGTAAGCTCTCATTAAGACACAAATGAAGATGAAGAGGAAGGCGATGACGTCAATGAATCTAACTATTTAAATGAATTTCAATGTAACGTACCGCCTGTTAAAGACAGAAATGAATTCTGTAGATGAGATGAAAAAGGTACATATTCCCATATCCTTAAAGTTTGGGAAATAAAAAATAACTGTTTTGTTTCAAAACAGTTTTACAACAAATAGTTATGTTGGTGGTTTAAATTTCCGTTGAATCCATTTCTGAAACGAAAGCTATTTGCATATTATTGGTTTGGCATAAACAATAGAAAATATGTTGCAGTGAATGTTCCCTTTTAATCTCATTTTTTTTAGAGTTGTTAAAATTACTTCTTCCTAAGGAATGGACCAGATTCTTTCTTAAGGAATGTGATTCTTTTCAGCACAGTGATGTAGAAACTTTTAAAAAAACAAAGTGGTTCTCTCAGTTAAGTTTGCCATTTTTGCGGAATATGTAACATTTTCATCTCGCCTATGTAACTATCTAAAAATACTGTATTTTATTTATTTCAATAAATTATACTGATCTTAATTTGTCCTAAAACGTTGAAAATCAACTATTCACTTCAATTTTTTTATTTATGTAAAGATTATACAATATATTTTCCAGCATTAACCTATGATATTACGAGTATTTTAAAAAATAAGTTTTTCTGTATGGCGGCCATTTAATAACGTCTTGGCATTGCATTTATTTATCAAAATGGATCACGGGGAGTCCTAAAAATGTACCGCCATACTTGAACCTATGATACATTCATACATGGATTACTGACAAATTCGACATTTTTGAACCAGTGCCCTGTTCCAGCACTTCCCCCCTTCGCGCCCTCCAGCCTTTACGGGGAACCATTTTCGCTTCCCACCCAACCCCGACTGTAGGGTTGCCATACATCCTGAATATTGAGATGCATCCCAATGTCCCGCCTGATTTTTCTGTTTCTGCCAAATATCCTGAATTTTTATTGTTACAATTCCGCACAGTGCAACAAACAATTGCGTTTTGGGACTACGTGTAGACTACATTACAGAGCTAGACGCTTTATAAGAGAACACCATATGGCTAATTCCTTTGTTAAGCAATGATTGTTATTTTTGTCTTTTTGCGGTGCAATTTCAGAGCTGAAAATAAGGTAAAGTACTGTGTGATTCGAATCCCATGCATCTCTCCCTCACAGTAAGTCAGTGCAAGAGAATCTGGAATGCAAAAGCGAAAAGGACTCAGTCGATATACTTCGTTTTTTCTTTCTTGGCTCGTGGGGTGTGTTATCGAAATGGAATATGTCACGGTATTTCACCTCGTTCTCGGTTGTGCAGCTAGGAGTCGTATAATCGCCCGCACTGCTCGATACAGTCGCTATCATGCGAATTCTATTGGCACAACAGAGAACGACGCGAAATACCGTGAAATATTCCAATTTGATGACACACCCGCACGAGCCAGAAAGAAAACCCGAAGTATAAGTGTTTTAATAGCGACCAGTCCTGCTTCATTTAATATATCTCTTTAATATATTCATTTCTTTAATGCCCTGAATTACTTCATGTATTTTGTCATGGAAAAATAAAGAAATTACCTCGATAACATGGAAAAGTCAGAGAAATTCCAACTACAAAAAGAGTGGTCACCTTATTTTTGAAAGTGCACACTGTAATTTATTTTGTTCTATTTGGTTTTTATACGATTTACTTGCAGAAAAATAAAAAAAATTGCTCTGAAATATATTTCGAAATATTCTGAATTCCACTGTTATCCATGGAAAACGATACCCGTTGTGGACGGCGTTGCCCAATCGTTCGTGGCCACCGCCTTTCGAGCCGCAGGCGTATCTACGACTCTGCAGAACGATACCCTCCTCCTCATCCAAACTGTCCTTGAGGTGCGTGGGATCATAGGCGGCAGCCCGTCTCTCTCCCCTCCCCTCTTCTTCCCGTTCCATCACTACTTTGCCGGCAATAAATACGTAAACATTAACATTCGTTGCCCTAACGAATTTCTTTTCTCGTGTACACACCTCTCCTGTGTGCTCCCAGATGTACACCAGCCCCCACTCGCCCTCCAGCGCCGCGCGCCCTTCGCTTTCCCCCCTTAGCTCCTAGAGGGCGCGAGCGTATCTGCACCAGCCTCCTCTCCTATCCTGACGCGCCTGCCGCCCTGATGCAGAGCCAGCCTTGGCCTATAGTGCGATTTTTCTAACTCTGCCCCTCAAACCCGTATGACCACAATAGGATATCACATGGCATTTCATGCCTTTTTCCGTCGTGCCGCTAGGAGTCGCATGATACCAAGCACTGCTTGATACGGACGCGATAATGCGATATCTGGCGGCACTGAGGACGTCGCGAAATACCGTGACATATACCATCGTTAAGACGGGCATTGAAGGGGCAAAGTTAGAAAAATCGCAATACAAACCCACACTTCCCAGGGTCACGCCCCGGTCTCACGAGGCTTTTTGAACACTCCTCGCATCACTCTGACACGCCCCGCTACGCCTCTCCTTCCTGCCAATGCTTGCCCCGTCCTGCCACACAGCTCAGCCCCCCCCCCACGCGCTTCTCAAGGGTGTGGTATTCCGTGGTGTTCTGGCTCTGACGTCATCCCCACGGTTTTGCAATAGGAGTGCTACCATCGTTACGACCTCGTAGTCGCATTTTTGTCAATTTCGATGTTTGATTATGCCGCCGGACAATCCTAACCTACACGAAGTACTCAAGAAAATACAAAGAAAGGACTAATATTGATTTATGTCTGTATTTATTGTTCTTTATATTACATAATTGTGAAAATATTATAAATACTTGCCTCCTTAAATTTTGTAAATTTTAACATTTGTTTCATAATTGATTCCAATCATTCCAAAATACAAAAGAATTTGAAAATGGTGAATGGATAAGACAATTAACGAAAAACACATGCGCGTCAAACTGATAACAGTTCTCTGGGCTAAATATAGAAATGTTCTTTGCTCAGTGTGCGAATAACATCTACTGCTCATTGAAGGCGCTGCGTACTTCGTCTGTAGAAGCGAGCTCAAGGGGCGTCTTCCCCTCCTCGTTCCTCTCGGCGGCGCTCGCGCCGGCCGCCAACAGCGCACGCACGCACTCTGCATGTCCCCTGGAGGCAGCGAAGTGGAGAGGAGTGTCTCCGCCATTGTTCTTTGCACCGACGGCTGCACCTCGATCCAGCAGCTCCCGCATGCACTCCGCACGTCGCCTGAAGGCAGCGCGGTGGAGAGGAGTGTCTCCGCCATTGTTCTTTGCACCGACGGCTGCACCTCGATCCAGCAGCTCCCGCACACACTCTGCATGTCCCCTGGAGGCAGCGAAGTGGAGAGGAGTCCACCCGCCATTGTTCTTTACACTGACGACTGCAGCTCGATTCAGCAGCTCCCGCACGCACTCCGCATGTCCCCCGACCGCAGCGCTGTGGAGAGGACTGTCTCCGTTCTCGTTCTTTACACCGACGGCTGCCCCTCGATCCAGCAGCTCCCGCACGCACTCCGCATGTCTCCCGGCCGCAGCGCTGTGGAGAGGAGTGTTTCCCCAACTGTCCTTTACACCGACGACTGCACCTCGATTCAGTAGCTCCCGCACGCATTCTGCATGTCCTCCGGAGGCAGTGCGGTGGAGAGGAGTCCTTACGTGTATGTTCTTTGCATTAATTTCAGCGCCTTTAGCCAGCAGCTTCCGCAAGCACTCTGCATGTCCCCTGGAAGCAGATACATGGAGAGGAGTATCTTCGTCTTTGTTCTTCACATTAACGTCTACTCCTCGCTCCATCAATTCCCGCACGCACTCCACATGTCCACCATCGGAAGCATCGTGAAGAGGAGTCCATCCCATCTTGTCCTTGGCTTTAGGGTCTACGCCTCGGCTCAATAGCTCACGCACGCACTGCAATGTGTCCGTTCGCAGAGGCAAAAGAAAGAGCAGTCTGATTGTTGTCGTTTTCAGTACATTCACAATTCACATTCACTCCAGCTTCCAGCAGCGCTATCATTGTCTCCAGGCGCCCAGTCCTTCGCGGCCTCCATGAGCCCCTGACCTCCAGCCTGCCCCTTTACCATGTTCGGGGACAGCGTCGACGAAGGCCCACACCACAGCGGCGCTCTTGGCCTTCTGGAGGGCCGCCTTCACCTGCTCAGCGCTGGACGCGGCTCCGCGGCGCAGGAGGAGGTGCACGGCGTCTGCCTGGCCGATCCTCCGACGCGTACACAAGGGCGCACTCCTCCACCGCTCTGCTCTTCGTTGCACACGCTCCCTTCTCCAACAGAAGCTTCACGATTTCCCAACACTTTGCTTCGGCAGCTTGCACCAATAACGGTCTGTCACTTTCATCACACGCATCTACACACACTCCCTTCTGTAGTAACAACTCTAGCAATGCCTTATTGTTCTGCGATATTGCAGAAGTCACCGATTTCATACTAGGTTCCGATCCTTTCCCCAGAAGAAAACAAACTACTTCTGTGAACCCATTTCTTGCAGCAAGCTCCAGGGGCGTTGCATTGTCTCCGTTCCTCACGCTGAGTTCCGCCCCGTTGTCTACAAGTAAACGGACGATTGCAGTGGACCCATTTCTCGTAGCCATCTCTAGGGCCGTGACATCGTCTGCGTCCTTGGCGTCGACCTTGGCCCGGGCGTCCAGGAGGCGCTGCGCGACCGCCAGGTGGCCGTGGGCGACAGCGCAGTGCAGCGGCGTGCGCAGTCGGTGGCCCGCAACGTCCACCCGCGCACCCGCTCCCAAGAGGACCATTACGGCCTTCAGCTGCCCTCCGCTCGCCGCCACGTGCAGGGCGGTGTCTCCATTCGCTGAGCGCGGTGGATTACATCGAACGTCAACCCCCTCGTCTACCAGCATCCGGAGCAGCGTCTCGCAGTCTCCGCGTTCCGCCGACTCGAGCAGTGTCGGGGACGCAGCGGCAGCGGCTGGGGTAGAAGAAGCTGGAGGTGGCTTCTACTTCTTTGAAAGCGCTCAGACAGAAGATCGTCCACTTTGGGCATCAGGGAGCCAACATGCTCTGTTCACAGATTCCTCCAAGCAATTGACTCTAGTCTCCAGGAGATCCAAGCGCGCTTCCTGGTGCTCACTGGAATTACTGGAAGCTGCCATTTTCCCCTATGGAATAAAAAAATGTTTTAGTGACTGATCTACAGTAATTATAGAGATGGTTCTAGACTCCAAAAACAAAAAAATATCCCAAATTGGATTTGACTTCATATTAAATCGTGCAATTTGCACTATCCGTTCGAAAAGTTTAAAGAAAAAAATCTATAGCCACTTATGAGAAAATGGCGTTTGAGTGTTTCTCAAAATGCGGAATTTTGAGCCAGTTTTCACAGAAGACAGTTGAGTATGTATGACATTTAAAGCACATGTACTGCGACGAGCTATAAGCTCGCGCAGCAACCCAACACCCGGCTCCCCTTGCGTCACGCCAAATTAGAAACCCTTTCAATTCGTCACAGCTCCGCGCGAAAGATGCGCGCGCCAGAAACTGCGCCCCCATTCCTAACTCCGTCTTCAAATAACAAAAGCAGACAGCGACGGACTGCCTCCAGGGATCACCCCGGGCATACCGCCCCGGTTGGACGGTCCAGCATTGCCAACATAGGAACCGGACCTAGTCGATTAAGAGGCCCTCCCTGCGTTGTGTAGGAAAATTCCCAAAACACATAAGGCGACCGGGAGGTCTTGCATTGTCCGTCCCTTCGGCGCTGGCCAAATCTCAAACAACAAATAGAGCCAATGGGATGCCCAGAAAATGACATCACCCGTAAGAAGTGCTCTATTAGCTTCCGAGTTGAGTAGAATCTTCCAGAACACAAAATTTCGGACAATAACATTAGAAATTGCAATCACGTGAAAGGGCAAGGCAGCCTTGTAAGGAATGAGTGGGGATACGTGACAGAGGCTGTCGAGAGACGAGAAACTTCAGCAGATAGAATGAAAACTTGACAGAGCAAAAGCGTTTCGAGAGAGCATTTTTAAAATTTTAACTTATAAATAGATTCACGTCGATGGAGTGGTCGACAACGACAGCTAAAGTTGATCGACCGACTCAGCACTGGCCGTCCGAACACAAGTCTGTGGAATTTATTCCATTCGGCGGACCAGCATTTAATTAATCAGCCGAGCTATCGTGGCTGCATTAATACGGTGAAAGCTATTCAACGTACGTAGGTTCATCTCTACAACTTACTGTCGAGGAGAGGCGAATTCCCGGGTACGTGAGCTGCGACCCTTCGACGCCTGGTCTGCCTGCCACGCCTGGGACGGCGGCATCCTGTTCGTCAACCTACCTAGTGACTGTGCCCGTCGGAACAGGTGTGCAATTCGTCCGACTCGAGGTATGAAACTACCACTTGCATAGTGTCATCAATAATTGCCACGTTAAAGACAGTTTAAAGAAACAATTAGAAATCTGAGCAAGTGTCGAGCTAAAGTAAATTTTAAAGAATTATATGTTTAAAAAACCAGAAGAAAATCATATGTAATCCACAGCAATAATAAACGTGTTTTCGCCCTTCAAGCGAACAACACATTGATGGAAATTCAAAAAAGCTTGTTTCTGCCAAACCCTGTGCATGCCCTCATTGAAACAGAGTGCTCACCCCTCAGGTGCTCATAAGCTGGTGCCGGATGTCAGGTAAGTGTTCGTTTGGCGCCCATTCACTAACAAATTTAACGGGCACACCTGTCATCTGAATACCGACAAACTTCGGTGTGACGGTGCCTTCCCCCCCCCTTTCGTGTTTGAGCGTCTGTTCATCACAGTACTCATACATGTAATAATGTGAACAAATCGCCGGTAATGTAAATATTAAGGATGTGAAGTCAAAGAAAATTCATTTTTGAGAAAATAAAAGAATAGAGCAATATGGCGTTTATGTCATCTCAAATAGTAGGGAGCTATCCATACCAAAAGTTAAAAGAAACTAGTGATGCTACAGAATGGCACAGACTTTCTCGAATTAGTTTTCTATTTCCTTGGGTCTCGGCTAGCTATTCGAACTTGCTACATATTCGTGCAATCTGCCACCTATAGCCGCGCCTAAGTACATTTTTTAAAATTTTCTTAATTTTTCGTTTTCCTAATGGCAGAACGGACATATAAATTTTAAAATATTAAAGAACAGTAAAAACTCGTCCTAAATGGCAATTTTCTTTGAAATCTTTGGAGCCGTTTTTAAAAAAAATGACGTTTAAGCGCTACTAAAAATGTGAAATTTGAAGCTCTTTATTTCACACACAAATTTTGAGTTTTCGAAACACTTCATTTGAAGTCATTTGACGCACATACACCCAGAAATGTAGTATTTACAAATTGCTAAAATTGCATATTAAAGGTGTGAGAGATCCTTCCAAAAAATTACTATTATCTAATTTTTGCAACAACAAACTAGTGGTGCTAACACAGCACATACTTTCCCGTATTATTGGAAACATACGTGAGATTCAAATATTGTCCGCTCTGTCCTACTAACATCTTAGCTAATATCTGAAAAAGACCAATTCATCCCAGAAGCGAACAACTCACTGTTTCCATCGCAGTGTTGTCAAAACTATGTGAATTCTACAAAAATATAATACAAAATTTTAGTAAACATGTATTGGAAAAAGAAGCCTGATATCGTACAGCTATATCACGTCACACCAATGAGACGAATTTCACAAAAATTCGCTACAACGAAACGGAAATCATTTGTTGCATTCCTTGCCTTGCCGATACTCCCTTAAAGAGCTAGCAATTTTTATTTCCAATATAGAAAAATGTATTATTTCTTTAAAGATTAATGCGTAAATGTACAACAAAATAACGAAGGTAAAAATGAACAAAGAAATAATCTACAACATTGCTAACTCTAATTTACGACGAATCCGCTGTCTGAAGCACAGTAAATTTGCAGCAGGCTATTATGTTTGTCACGAAATTATAGAAAAACTACTCGTATTTACAAAAACTCAAGCATGACCTTATTTGAAGATGTATTTTCGATCAATACATTTCATTCCAGCTATCGCCGCCCAAAGTACATTTTTTGACACTTTCTTAATTTTGCGGTTTACTAACGGTAGAACGCAAATATTAAATTTAGAATATTAAAGAACACAGAAACCCTAAATGGCATTTTCTTTTACAAGTTTGTAGCCGTTTTTAGAAAATGGCGTTGCGGCGTTACTAAAAATGCGAAATTTGAGGCTCTTATTCACAGAAAAGTTTTGAGTTTTCAAAAACCTTTATTTGAAATCATTTGAGGGACTTACATTCACAAATGTAATAATAGAATATGTTTCACGGCTAGCTGCCGTTGAGTAGTGTTCTTGCATGAGGTAGTTGCATAACCGTAGCCTACTTGCGCATCGTGTGTACGAACCTACAGAGCATATTGTTCATACAGCGTCACAGGCTGGAAGCCAATCTGATAAATCCTGAACTAGGACGAAACGCTTTTCAACTGCTCTCATCTCATTCGAGAAAAAGGGCATAGCGGCGAGGTGCCGCATCCATCTACCGCACAAGTGTGCGTCGAAAGATCTCTATCTGCAATTTTGTAATTGGAGGAAGACGCCAAATAAAATGCAAACTTTCGCAATTTTCAAAAATTCAGAGTTATCCGTGAAAATCGGACCTATGCCACCTTAATAAGCTTAATTTACTTTATTCTTACAAGAAGTGTAATGAAAAAAATTAAGAGCTGATTTTGACGAAATTTTTAAAATGTCCCGGGGGCTTCATGGAAAGTACTCCCCAAATACAAACATCGCTTTCAAATTCAAGGGGCCACGAGATCAGCCAGATCAATCGGGAAGTATCAATTTTGTAGAAAATCGTCTAAGCGGTTTATGCGTTGTTCACAGACGGACAGAAATTTTGCTTTCAATTGGTTTTTCGGTATCAAGGACCCACAAAAGAGGGATTCTGGCTGCACTAGGTGTTAGGAGATTTTTTTTTAGTTTAGCAACTGGATTTATCCACTTTTTTGTTACCAGGACCTTGTAATAAGAGTTTTTCTGCCGAAAATCCGCGTTTTTTTGCGAAGTATTACATAACTTTCCCTATACTATATGTACGTATAATATACGGGAAAGTAAAAAATACCCTTAATTGAACTTTACAACATAAAAAAGTGCAATTAGCACTATCAGTTCCAAAAGTTTAAAGAAAAAATTTGGAGCCATTTATGAGAAAATGGCATTTGTGCGTTTCTGAAAATAGGGATTTTTGAGTTAGTTTTCACAGAAAACTGTTGAGTTCTCCAGAAACTTTACTTGACATTATTTAATAGACATGTACACGTAAATATCACAATGTGAACAAATCGCCACTATTCTCAATATTACTAACGTAGGAGAGAAGTCAAAATAATTAAAGTTTTGTAATTAAAAAAACAAAAGATTAGAGCAATATGGCGTTCATGTTATTTCATAGAGTACATTTAGCACTATCCCGACCAACACTTAAGTAAAACATTTTTACCCGTTTTCGAGAAAATCATGTTTTTGTAATTTTTTAAAATTACAAATATTGCACCCAATATTCCGCGAAAACTACAATAATGTCCAAAAGTTGTACACGACCTTAATTATAGAACTCACTTTGGAGAACAAATTTTATTGGCAAGAAAAATCGCTATCTTCAATTTTGTACTTGTACAGAGACGCCAAAAAAAATCAAAATTCCGGACGATGCTTGGATTTTGGAAAATTTCAAAAAAATATTTCTAAAACTACAAAATTGTAGATCGTGAATTTGCCCGAAACGAAATCTGTTCTACAAAATTAATTCTTTAAAAAATGTCATGTAAAATTTTCTGAGAAAACTAGTAAACACTTGAAATTTGCGGGGAAAAATCTCAAACACCGCTCCAATTTTTTTCTCTAAATTTTCTCCACATGTGTAATATGAAATGACAAATATACAAACTAGTGGTGCCATAGAATGGCACAAACTTTCTCACAGAACTTAGTTTTCTAATCCCTATAGTTTGAACTAGCTTTACCGTTATGAATAATAATCTTCCAATATACCTTCCTTGGACGCCCAAAGCATATTTTTTTTTCCATTTCTCTCGATTTTTCGGCATCCTAATGCTAGAAATGAAACCGCCATACATTATTACAATTACATAAGTGTAAGTGCAGTGCATAGCAAAGGAAATCGTCGTTAGATGACCAGCATTGGCACAGCTCTACCGAGGGAACCTTCGCTGGTTCGAGTCCTGGTCGGGGAATATTTGCCAACATTCTCTGTTGGCACAGGAACAAATTGAGAATTCTAGAAACATTATTGAAAACCATGTGAAGCCATTCGAATCACAAATATTGATAATTACGAGAAATGAACTAGAAGTGTCTGTATCCAATTTTCCAATTTCCAACATTTTAAGAATTTTTCGCCTCTCTTCTTGGATTTATAAAGTATATGTACCATCAAATCAATTGTTCGTCTTTCTGGGCATCTGTATTAACCGATTTCACTAAAAAAGGAATATAACATTTAATGTAAACACAATATAATAAATACGCATAAGAGCAAGTTAGATATCCCTAATGGCTCCGAAATCATTATTAATTTGCTTTCGATTATCTCGCCTTACGAATACTTCGTAAGAAGAGTAATTTATGTAATCGTGCGACGGAAAACCGCGAAGTTTAACCAGAAAAACCCTTATAGTCAGGTAGCAAAAACCGGATAAATTCTATTGGTAAATTTAGAAAAAAATCCTGTAACTCGTGATGTACCCAAAATCTATCTTCTGTTGCTTCTTGATACTGAAAAATCGATTGCGTATTCGACGACAAAACGTCCATCCGTCCGTCTGTGGTCAACGCTAGCGCCTAAACCGTTCAGCCGATTTCCTTCAAAATTGATATTCCCCCATAGATTGGCTGATGTCAAGGCACTTTGAAACCGATATTTTAACTTTAGGGGGTACTGTACATGAAGCCGTTGGATATTTTCAAAGTTTCAAAAAATTGGCCACAAATTTTTTGATTAAATTTTGTTGTTCAATAGTGCGAAGAACGTTTAAGATAATGATGCAAGTATCATTTTCGTTAATATCACCAATTTTTCGAAAAGTGCACAAAAAAAGGTTCAAAACTGCAAAAATGAAGATAAAGTTTTTTTGCCACAAACAAGTTCGGTTGTACAAAATTAGCACTTTAAATAAGGTCATCTACACTTTTTTTTGGAGAAATCAGTGGTTTCTGCGTAAATTGCGTTTGAAATTTACCAAAATTTGTTTCTAAAAAACCGCTCCAAATTTTATCTTTAAATTTTATCCACTTACGAAATAAGTGACGATAAAAAATATGGCGCTAAACCTATTTCCGGGTGATGCTTGAATCTTGGAAAATTTCAAAAATATACTTTTAAAACTACAAAATTGTAAATTTGTACATTTTACTTGAGACGAAATCTGTTCCACAAAATTAGGTCTTTAAAAATGTCATGTACAACTTTCTGAAAAAACGAGTAGTTTTTGCGTAACTGGCGCTTAAAACTTGCAAAAAAAATTTCTCAAAAAAAACTCCAAATTTTTTCTTTAATTTTTTTCCACATGTCTAATAAGAGACGACAAATAAATAAACTAGTAGTGCAATAGAATGGCACAAACTTTTCGCAAAACTTAGTTTTCTAATCTCTTAATTTGAATTCATTGTTAATTTCTCGTCTTACGAATACTTCGTAAGGGCAAGTTATGTAATTGTGCGACGGAAAAGACTAATTTTCGCCAGAAAATCTCATAGCTGGAGTCTGGGGAGGGAAAAGTGGATAAAACCTGTTGCTAAATTTAGGGGGAAAAATCTTCTATCTCGTGGTGTAGTCAAAATACATATTTTGTTTCTTCTTGATACTGTAATATCGACTGACGGCAAAACGTCCGTCCGTCTGTGATCAACGCTAGCGCCTAAACCGTTCAGCAGATTTTCTTCAAAATTGATATTCCATAATCATTTGTACTGGTGTCAAGGCTCCTGAAATTTGAAACCGATATTTTAATTTATGGGAGTACATTACATTAACTCAATCGAAGATTTTCAATGTTAGAAGAAAATGGCTCCAAATTTTTTTACTAAATTTTGTTGTTGAATAGTATGAAAGATGTTTAAGGGAATGATGTGGGTATCATTTTCGTTGATATCCCCAACTTTTCGAAAATTGCAAAAATCTATTTAAAAACTGCAAAATTGAAGATAGAGATTTTTGCCTGTCTCTTGTACAAAATTAGCTCTTTAAAAAAGATTATGTAGAATTTTCTGAAAAAACGAGTAGTTTTTGCGTAATCTTCGCTTCAAATTTACAAAAATATCTCAAAATCTGCGCCAAATTTTTTCTTTAAATTTTCTCCACGTGTGTAATAAGGGACGGTAAATAAATAAACTTGTGGTTCTATAGAATGGCACAGACTTCCTCGCAGTAGTTATTTTTCTAATGTCGTTCGTCGGAAATAGAATTTGGAGTAAGCCCTTCCCTGCTGTCTTTGTCGCTCAAAAGACATGTTTTTCGCATGTTGACAATTACCGGCTTCCTAATTATAGAGCTGATTTTTACATTTTGACTGATATATACGTCTTCACTCCGCAACACGCTCCAATGGTCACGCTAGTTAAGGCACCCCAAGTCTGCGCGCTTCACTCGAAAGATGTCAGGTTCGAATCCCAGACAGGGATTTTAATTTGATGACTGTGTAGTTGCAGAAAAAACTAATGAAGAGTGTACACTCTTTAATATGACGTAAAGTTTATTTTGAGTTATTTTTTTTGTTTTTTCAAAAATTATATAAATGTTAATTTTTTGAAAATCTCTCACATCTTTAATATGCACATTATCTGCAATTTGTAAAGATTATTATATTTGTGAGTGTAAGTGCTTAAAATTACTTCAAATGAAGTATTTTGAAAGCTGAAAAATTTCTGTGAAAATGAGCTTCAAATTTCGCATTTCTAGAAGTGCTAAAACGCCATTTTCTCTTAAACGGAACATCATTTTAAAAGAAAATTGCCATTTGCGGCTAGGTTTTTGTGTTCTTTAATATTCTAAAATTAATATTTTCGTTCTACCAATAGGAAACCGAAAAATTAAGAAAATGACAAAAAATGTACTTTTGGCAGTGATAGATGACAGCTGGCAAGAAAGAGTTTGTGCAAATTCCAAATAGCTAGCGAAGACCCAAGGAAATAAAAAACTAATACGGGAAAGTCTGTGCCATTCTGTAGCACCACTAGTTATACTCTATGCCCCTCATGGTTAATTAATACTAAACAAGAACGCACGCATAGAAATACCATCACTGAAAGTACTCGGACGACGTAATTCAGTTGTTTCCCGCTAGCTCCCCCCCCCCCTGGCGGCGGCTTGTGGCGATTCATGCAGAAAGCATATAGAAAGCGTATAGACTGTGTACGCCCCTACTTTTTGGCTTTTACACGTTTCAGTTTGAAATTTTGACGTTTGTATATAGAAACTGTATGAGAATCTACACGAAAACTGTACCGTGTATATCGGCCTTAAAGTATATGTACCATCATCTCAATTCCATTCTTTATCATGCATTACCATTTTAGAACTCGGTTCGATTCGTTTTAGGCTCTGTTCGCCCCTACAGTGCTAGTGTGGCGTAGTGGTATAGTGCCGGTTTGTTAACTTTGAGGATCGCATTTCGGGTCTACGAACGGAAAAAGTTTGCTGGTTTATGTAGCAATGAAATAGCATTTAGGACCATGTAGAATGAGTGCGAGAAATTATGCATTAAGTTTGCGTGTACTATTGCGCGAAAACTGCTAAAAGTTTCAAAACAATGCACAAGAACTTAAAGTTAGAACTCACTACGAAGAACACATTTATTTGAAGCAAAATCACGATCTGTTATTTTGTAGTTGGAGGAAGATGCCGAAGAAAATTCAAACTTCCGCAATTTTCGAAAATTCAGAGTTAACCACGAAAATCGGATCTCTGCCACCTCACAAAGAGTATTTTACTCTATTCTCACAACAAATTTAAAGAAACAATTTGGAGCAGTTTTTGAGAAAATTTCGAAAATATCTGGGGAGCCTTATGTAAAGTACCCGCAAAATTAATGAACGTTTTTCAAAATTGCAGAGCTTCCACTCAGGTCAAATGGAAAGAGTTTCTTCAATTTGGAAAATATCGTACGCATAGTTTAGGCGCTAGTGTTGTTCACATACAACGGACGCACAGACGGACGTTTTGCTTTCAATTGGTTTTGCCCATGAGAACTGCCAGCGCCCTAACGCGCAGCTGCACTCCGGAAGAGAGAGAGAGAGAGAGAGAGAGAGAGAGAGAGAGAGAGAGAGAGAGAGAGAGAGCGCAGAGTGTGCACTGACGGAAAATTCCCGGGCATTCTCGATTTCGATTGGTGGAGAAAAAAATTAAGACGCCATTAGGTTTGGCCAATAAGACGCGGAAGGTGTAGGGAAAGGGTAGATTTCGAGCCCAAGGTGGGATGTTTGGAAGAGGAAACTGAGGAGACACGCGAAATTGGTGAGCAAGTTTTCGGCACTCGGATTTTGACTTTTGTTTGAGCAAGCTCGTGGCACTTGGACTCAGACTAATCACTCTGATTTTGATTCCCATCTTGAAAAGACTCTGATTTTGATTCTCATCTTCACTAGTACTCTGATTATTACTATTGTATGAGCAAGCTCGCTGCACTTTCATTTGATCATTCTGATTATTATTTACGTTCGAGTAAGATTTTCAATTTCATTCTCGTTCGGGAAAGCTCGCGGCGGAGTCCGACGATTGAACTGGCGTCGCCTTGTACGCGCAAATGCCGTGCAGTAGCCTTCGGCAGCCGCACGAGTGAAAGTTCATTTTGTTAACGCGCGGAAAGACATTCGCGATCACTACGCGTCTGAGCCTCGCTACGCATCGACGTCTCGACATCGCCCGAACAGACGGAAGAAACGAGGCCAACGCCCTTCGCCGCCACCGCCGCTGAAGCCAGACGGTGGCGAGACCTGTGCAGCTGATTCCGGCCGTCCGGTCACGCCCGCAATGCGCCGTTTGGGCGTCACAGCTGCTGGGTCAACGGCCTCATCTCGGCGCCAGCCGGCGCGCTCCTTCCTCACGTTTTAGCCCCTCAGGCGAAGCACGCGCTTACGGGCTATCCTCGTGTTGCTAACGCGAGAGACAGAGAGAAATGTTTATTTTAATGAAATCTCAGATAAGCCTTGCCGCGCATTGGCAAATTTACGCCTTTCAAAACGAGACAGTTCTTTCCTTGTTTTTTTCTTATTTTATCAACTGTAAATGTTTAAAATAGTAGTTTCTTATTCTAGTTGGTAGTTAGTTTTAATTTTCTTATTAACTGAGTTCAATAGGTAGGGCCTGTTCTATCAATCAAAGGAGTCTGTAAGTTCTCCGACACAGTCGTCGGAAATAAATATTTGTTTTACCTATCAAGCATGCCATGTCATTTCGTAGTCTTCAGAACCTGCAATCCGCTTCCATACCACTCAGTAAGGAACTGATCTCATGCTCTACCGACCGAACGGCCGTCGCAGTATATACACACGTATATAATACAGAGTAATATACGTAGTATAGGGATAATTATGAAATGCTGCGCGAAGAAAAACGGCGAATTTTCGGCAGAAAAAACTCATTGCCGGGCCCTGATAACGAAGAAGTAAAGAAACCCTACAACTACAAAATTGAAGGTGCAGATTTTTCCTCCAAAAACATTCTTCTCTACACTGAGGTCATCAATTAAGGTCATGTACATTTTTTCGAAAATTTTAGTAGTTTTCCGCAATATTGCGTGCAATATGTGCAATTTACAAAAAATACGAAACAAGATTTTCTCAAAAAACGACTCCAATATTTTCTTAACATTTTTGGAAGGGATAGTAATAAACTGTACTCTGTGATATGACATAAATTCCACATCGCTCTATTCTGTTTTTCTCAAAAATACAAAAAATTAATCTTTTGACTTGAATCACACATCGTTACTATTTACATTAGCGGGCGATTTTTTCACATGATAATACTTACGAGTATACGTGCTTCAATAATGTCAAGTAGAGTTTCACGAGAACTCAACCGCTTTCTGTGAAAACTAGTTCAGTTCAACATTTTCAGAAATGCTTCACCGCCATTTCCTTAAAAATGCTCCAAATTTGTTCTTCACACTTATCGAACGGATAGTGATAATTGCTCTCTTTAATATGACGTAAAGTCATATTGGTTTGTTGTTTTTCAAAAATTACACAAGTGTATTGTTTTTTAAGATCTCTCACCACCGTTAATATACACATTTCCAGCAATTTGTAAACACTATTGTATTTGTGAGTTAAAGTACTTCAAATTACTTCTAATGAAAACAAAAGATTCCTGGGGACAAACAAAGAGCTTCAATTTTGCATTTATATTAGCGATTAAACGTCATTCTCTTAAAAACGGCTCCTACATTTCTCCATGAAATTGCCATTTAGAACGAGGTTTCCACTGTTCTTTAATATTCTTAATATAATATTTCCGTTCTGCTATTAAGAAATCGAAAAATTAGAAAATGTTTTTTTTTAATTTGGGCGGCGATAGATGGCAGCTGGCAAGAGTATGAGTCAAGTCCCAATTGCTAGCCGAGAGCAATGGAAATAGAAAACTAATATGGGAAAGTCTTTATGGGCTATGAAAAATTAAACCATTCTATCAAATTTGTTTTCCTATGTAAACATCACTTTGGAACCTATTGTTCAATGAAATTTATTGGCATTCTTTCAAGTTATAGTTAAAATAAAAGGTTTTATAATTTTTGGTTTTAGTAATCACTAAATACCGGATTCCCGTGTAACTCCATCTACACTTTGCTAACTTAAAACTGGATGAAACCTTGACACAAATTTGAATCATGAAACGCACGTTCTTTTAGTACATGTTTTATTTTCTACGAAATTGCACGTTTGGGGGCTTCTTGCCCGAAAATGAACTTTTTGGGTAATTCTGCCTGAAAATATCAAAATTTGGGGTTTTACTTAAGGAATGTGCAAGATTTCATAATTTTATTGCATAAAATATAATTCTTATATTAAAATGTAACTACTAATTTTATTTTCCTGCACACATATGTATAAACGGAGTAATATACGTAGTATAAAGAAAGTTATGTAATGTTGCGAAAATTCCATTTCGAGATTTTACCGGAAATGTACGTTTTGGGGTCCCCAGATACAGAAAAAGTGGGTCTTTTCAAAACGTCCCGAACCATACGTGCGATTTCTTCCAAATTGGATATTCCTCGGTCAATCTGCTTCCACACAAGGCGCCGCGAGTTTGGAAAACTTTCTTCAAAATTTGGCGATACTTTACATGAAGCCCCCCGGACATTTTCAAACTTTTCTCAGAAACGGTTCCAAATTTTTCCTTTAAATTTCTTGTAAAAATAGATTAAAATATACTTATTTGGCATAGGTACAATTTTCACGGTTAACTCTGAATTTTCAAAATTGCCAAAATTATGACATTTTTTTCGGCGTCTTCCTACAACTATGAAATTTAAGGTATTTTTCCTTCGAATAAAATTTGTAGTCCAAAGTAAGTTTCTTTCATTGAGGTCATGTACATTTTTTGAAATTGTATGTAGTTTTTGTATTTTTACTAGGCCTTGGAATATTGCACGCAATATTTGCAATTTTAAAAATTACAAAAAAAGATTTTCTCAAAAACGGCTCAAAACTTTTTGTACGGATAGCGCTAAATGTGATCTATGAGATGACCTACACACCATAGTGCTCTATTCTTTTGTTTTTCCAAAAATACAAAAATGTAATCTTTTGACTTGTCTCTCTCGTCGTTAATATTTACATTAGCGGCGATTTTTTCCAATATTTATTTTACGAGTGCATGTGCTTCAAATAATTTCCTATAAAGTTTTACGAGAAATCAACTGTTTTCTGTGAAAAACTAGTTCAAAAATTCCGCCTTTTCAGAAACACTCAAACGTGACTTCCTCAAAAATGGCTCAAAATGTTTTGTTGAACCTTTTGAAATGATAGTTACACAACTTTGCCCTCTTAATATGACGCAAGTTCCATTCGGGGTATACATCTGTTGATTTTTTTAATTACACAAATGGATTTTTTTGGAAGATCTCTCACACTGGTAATATGCACATTTACTGCAATTTTGAAATACTATAGTATTGGGGAATTAAATTTCTAAAAAGACTTCTAATGAAGTTTTCGAAAACTCGAAAATTTTCTCTGAAAAAAGATATTGAAATGTCGAATATGCCGTAGCGGTTAAACGCCAAACGGCCACGAATTTTTGAAAGAAAATTGCCTTTTAGACGAGGTTTTACTAATCTGTAATATTAGTAACATGAGGCATAAAATTTATTTAGATAAACCAATAATCTACCATAACATACCATTACTGATCCAACAACATGACATATATATGTTACCCAATTAATGGAAATGTATTGAACCAGTTCTTTATTGATCTGAAGTGCTAGATACTATGGATCATGAAATGGACTAATAGAATCCAAGGGACTCCCAATTTTTTTAAATTTACTTGGACAAATATTTTCAGATAAATTAATTTTCCCTATAATTTTAGAAGAAATCGATAAATTTATGCATTGGAGCAATTGATATAAAAACAACAGCATCTTCAGACCGATTTTGTCTGAGGGTAAAAATCTCTATCTCCAATTTGTAGTTTTATAAATATTTTTGGCACATTTTCAAAAACCAAGTGATCCCGGAAGAAGGACTGAGACTATGAGATTTTATCGTCCCTCATACGTAAGTGAAGAAATTTAAAGAAAAAGTTGGAGCGGTTTTAAGAAAATTCTTTTTGTAAAATTGAAGCGCAAATAACGCAAAAAACGACTCGTTTTTCAAAATTTACATGACCGTATTCACAGAACTAATTTTGTACACCGGCTTTGTCATAGGCAAAAATATTTATGTTCAAATTGCAGTTTGAAATGTTTTTATGCGATTTTCGAAAAAATCGGGGATATCAACGAAAAGCAGACCTATATCATTTCCTAAAACGCCCTTTACATTATTGCAACAACAAAATGTAATCAAAAAATTGGAGTTTTTTTTAACTTTGAAAATCTCTGAACGGCTTCATGTAAAGCAACCCCCAAAATTAATATATCGGTATCACATTCCAGGAGCCTCAACGTAAGTGAAAACGATGGGCAATATCAATTTTCAAGAAAATCAGATTAACGGTTTAGACGCTAGCGTGACCACAGACGGACGTTTTGCCGTCAATAGACTTTGCAGTATCAAAAAGCAACAAAACATGGATTTTCACTACCAACGAGATAAAGGATTTTTTCTAATTTTGGCAACTGGTATTTAAATACAGGCATTTAGTTTAGCAACAATATACCTACAATAACCAATCCAATTAAAACTAGTGCTCACAAGCACATACTTTTCCGTATCACTGGAAACTGCTACGTAATACTGAAACATGTGCACTTTATGCGCTAGTAACATCTTAGATATTATTTGAAACGTCCACTCAACCAAGAAGCATACAAACTCTGTTTCATCGCAGTGTTGTCAGAACTATGTGAATTCTACAACTGCACAAGAATAGAATACAAAAGTTTTGTAAACCTGTATTAGATAAAGAAGCCTGATACCATAAACAATATAGAAATGCATTCCATAGGGCCATGTATTAGAGTACAGTATTTTAAAACCATGCAACAAATACTCTACTCACTAAAATGGTACAGCATTTGGTGCGAAAACTAAATATTTTCATGCAAATATCCAACCTAAATTAGACAATTATAACTCCTTTTCATACCGCTCCATCAGGTCACAACAATCACAAGTACGTCACAGATATTCGCGAGCGCAAAGGGAATTCCATTGTTGCAGACCCTGCTTCTCATCTATTCTGAGAGCTATTATTTTTTTTTTACTTTTAATTCAAATATTTCAAAACAAAATTTCTAAAATAATACGTGTAAAGGTATAACCAATGGTCTAATGAAAGAAACCAGAAAGAAATAATATACAAAATGCAAATTCTAATTTTCGACGCATCCAGCTATCCGAAGCGCAGTAAATTTACAGGGCTATTATGTTTGTCACAAAATTAAAGAAAAACTACTCGTATTTTGAAAAAATTAAGCATGACCTTATGAAGCTGTAGTTTTCATAAATACATTTCACTGGGTAAATGTATTTTTAAAATTGTAGTTGTAAGAAAACGACGAAAAACG
>JAHLJT010005094.1:0-10556 GCA_031308135.1 Acheta domesticus | reverse complement strand
AGAGGGGAACCTCGCCATCTGCGCATGCGTCATTGCTCGTCGCAATCTGGCGGCAGACGCTGAAGTATTTTAGCTTCCAAGCAATCAGAGGCCAGCTTCAACAGCCCGCCGAATTCAATCATAGGAAATCAATTTAAAATTAATACAAAACGTGTTTCACTCAACAGACCACTTGTAAAATTATCAATACAGTATTTAAGGTTCTTATATACGGGGATGCTCAGCATCTCAGCGTCCCCTGACGCTACGCCACTGCTGGATAGAATTTAGCTACTGTTTGGAGGAGAATTCCAGTTATCGCCTCCTTTGATGCAGTATATTTCCCTGCTTTCTCCGAATAATACCAGAAAAAAAAGACATTAACTTAACAAAAGGATAATGGACCGTATGTAATCTTTCCTTTTTCTTTCTTGCCACACACACACACATAAACTTACAAGCACAACTCTATCACTCATGACGAGAGACCAGTCGGAGTCTTGGATCTTGTCGCGACTGGGGGTGTTGCTACGGTGGGGGAGATACGTGTGTAGGGAATCTCTGCATGTCGAAGTGTAGGTGGGCGCCGGATCTACGGCTGCAGCAAAGGCAAAACACCGCCACCTCTCAAGATATACCATGGACCTCACTTATGGCACTAATTAACATTTTAGTTAACGCTCCTTAAAAACTTAATCAATCAATCAAACAATCATTTGCAATTTGCTGTGTTCATTCACATAAATTGAAAAAATGTCATTACTCTTACACTATCGCTACTGCTAAAGTGGTATAGAGAAAGTATCGTAATCCTGGGGGAAAACGGGACTTTTCAACAGAAAAACATTTAATTGCCGTACCCTGGTAAAGAAGAAGAGGATAAATCCAGAGTGTTGCTAAATCTAGAAAAAAATTATCTAACACATGTCGCCAGAATCCATGTTTTGTGGATTCTTGATACCCAAAACTTGACTGACGTAAAAACGCCTGTCTGCCCGTCTGTACACAACGCTTGTACCTAAACGGATCAGGCGACTTTCTCCAAAATTGATATTCCCCATTCTAGCTGGATGTTGTGGCGGTCCGTTGAATTTGTAACCGATATTTCAATGTTGGTATGTACTTTATATAGAACCTGGAGCCTGGCACCTGGAACATTTTAAAAATTTTCAAAAAATGGCAACAAAATTGTTGATTAAATTTTGACTTCAGCTAGCGTAAAGGTCGCTTAAGAGAATGATGCAGATCAAATTTTCGATAAATTTCTTGATTTTTAAAAAATTGGAGAAATTCAATTTTGTTTCAGTGTCTTTCTACAAGTAGAATTATGAACATAAGTGTTTTTCTTAGTGAAATCTGTTAAACAGATCTTCAAAGCAAGTCATGTTTAGTTTTTTGAAAAAAATGAATAGTTTTTCAGTAATTTTGCATTTGACGGGCAATATAAATTTTAAATACTTGCTTTCTCAGAAATGGCGCGAAACGTTTATTTTTATTCTTCTTTTTATGTACGAAAGCACTGAAAACCATGATAAGTGATAAAAACTTCTTAAAGTAAAGAAGTGTGTTTGTTAGTTCTAAGTTAAATTTATTACCTTCCTTAAATATATTATTTCTTTTCATAAGGATATTATTTACATCATACAATAACCACGACCGACAACAATAAGATTATTTACGAGAATTATAAAATCACTATGATGAACAGATTTCATTTTTAAACAAATCTTTATAATTGTAGTGGTATGAAGAATTTCTTCAATTTTTTAAATATCAGGCATTTCAACGAAAATTCGACCTGCATCATTTTCTTAAACGAATTTACTCTAGCCAAAGTCAAAACTTAATACAAAATTTCGTGCCATTTTTTGAAATTTTAAAAAATGTCTAATGAGCTTGATATAAAATACCCCCCAAAATGTCTTCAATATTGAAGCTTGAGATTTATATTCTAATCCAATCTTTTCTACAATATTAGATTTTAAAATAAATTTAATTCACAATTAAGTTTCAGTTTCGAATAGTTTCTGAATTTTTTCAACACAATTTTCTATTGTCAACGACATCCTAATATGCAAAATACTGCATTAGTGAAATTTTGAAGAGCCGTCTCCTAGCCGAAGTGGTAGAGCGTTTGCTTGTGGTAGAGCCTGAGGGCTCTAGTTCAAATTCTGACTGGGGTACGTTTTTTCATTCCCTGTAAACGTTTGTACGTATGGAGCACAAAAAATGCAAACTAGCTGTAGAAGTGAGATTTTTATGAAAACTTTTGATTTTCAATAATTTAAGGTATGATTTTCTACAGTCTCTCGTTCGTCGTCTCGTTAAGAGTTTTAAGAGAAGGATGAAGTGCTATTAGGGGGAAAATGTAATGTATTAATTGTCCATTACCAATAATGCGAGAAAATAAGAGATATTTTTTATTAGATTATAAGGGGTAAACAGTTGGAGAATAAATTGAGTGACTGTAGGTGTTTTTTTTCTTGAAGGCGATAAATATTACATAGATTTCTAGTTATTTCTTGCTGCAAGTGAATTCTGAACTTTTGAGTGTCGAAACTCGTCAGGGAATTTTAGTTATCACCTCTCCTCATCTCACCTTGCCCGTAGGGCAGGTAAAGATAACGCCTCAGCTCAGCGAGTCTGAGAGCCAAGCGACTGCCAGCGAGAATTAAAATATAACGCTGAACTGAAATATTTATAAGTAGACTGTATTATTCTATAGAGTCACGTAAATTGAACTGCATTCTTATTGTCACATAAGAGTAATTTATTTAATATTTTAAATTTCACAAATGCAAAAGTTCAATAAATTTTCAGATACAATTCGTCCCATAAATAAACCCGTTACAAAGAACGAATACGTCTTAGGGTAACGGCTTAGACGAGAGACTTGTGAACGGAGGAACGCGCGATCGAATCTGGCAAAACCTCGCCAGTTTTTTTTTGTTGATGAGGAATCAAAAACAATTCCAAATAACAACGTCGATAATCTTCTAAACATTCCCTTCTTTTGCGAGAAGAAACCATTTTATCATACTTGCAACACAAAACTTGGAAAGTTTTTTGTATGAACGTTAATCAACTACTCGTTCACAAGATCATTCACTTCCCCTTATTTTCACTTTCATAGGCCTTTTTGGGGGTTATACCACTACGATCGTTTACTTTCCGATTCCTTGTTATTAATGATTTTTACTTTCCCGTATACGTACGTATACACGGAGTGATATACGTAGTATAGGGAAAGTTATGTAATGCTGCGCGAAAAAATGGCCAATTTTCGGCGGAAAAAAATTAATTGCCGGGCCGTGAAAACGAAAAAGTGGATAAAACCAGTTGCTAAATTAAGTCCGTCCGTCCGTCCGTCGTCTGTCCGTCTGTGAACACTGCTAGCGCCTAAACCATACGTACGATTTCTTCCAAAATGGATATTCCCCGGTCGATCTGATTCTAGTCGAAGCTTTGAGATTTTGAAAAAGATTCTTCAAAATTTGGGGGTACTTTATATGAAGCCCCCCGGGGATTTTCAAAATTTTCTCAAAAACGGCTCCAAATTTTTTCTTTAAATTTCTTGTATGAATAGAGTAAAATACACTTATTAACATGGCATAGGTCCGATTTTCACGGATAACTCTGAATTTTCGAAAATTGTGAAAGTTTGAATTTTTTCGGCGTCTTTCTCCAACTACAAAATTGAAGATAGAGATTTTTCTTCAAATAAAATTTGTTCTGCATATTGAGTTCTTTCATAAAGGTCATGTAAATGTTTTTCAAAATTTTAGTAGTTTTCGTGCAATATTGCGTGCAATATGTGCAATTTTAAAAAATTACAAAAACAAGATTTTCTCAAAAACGGCTCCAAATTTTTTCTTTAAACTTTTGGTAGGGATAGTGGTAAATGTACTCTATCAGATGACATAAAAGCCATATTGCTCTATCGGTTGTTTTTTCAAAAATTACAAAAATGTAAATTTTTTACTTGTCTCTCACGTCGTTAATATTTACATTATCGGCGATTTTTTCACATTATTATATTTACGAGTATATATGCTTTAAATAATGTCAAGTAAAGTTTCTCGAAAACACAACCGTTTTCTGTGAAAAGTAGCTCAAATTTCGGCATTTTCAGAAACGCTCAAACGCCATTTTCTCATATATGGCTGCAATTTTTTTCTTGAAACTTTTGTAACGGATAGTGCTAATTACACTCTTTAGTATAGCGTAAAGTTTATTTTGAGTTTTTTTTGTTTTTTCAAAAATTATATAAATGTAATTTTTTGAAAGATCTCTCACATCTTTAATATGCACATTACCAGCAATTTGTAAAGATTATTATATTTGTGAGTGTAAGTGCTTCAAATAACTTCAAATAAAGTATTTTGAAAACTTATTAAGTACTCTTTGTGAAGTACTAATTTCATCTAGAAAACTCCATCTTCCACTTTGTAGGTACACGCCGAAAGAATTCAATCTTTGATAATTTTCGAAAATTGAGAGATAACCATGGAAATAGATCTATGCCATTTTCATCAGGTTATTTCACTGTATTCTTAGAAGAATTACTAAGAAAAACTGTGGAGCCATTTTTGAGAAAACTTGAAAATGTCCGGAAGTTTTTTAATGAAGCACCCGAAATTAAAATATTTTTTTTAAAAATTGTAGGTTCTCGATTTTGGTCAGATCGATCAAGGAATGTTCATTTTGGCAAAAATCATACGTAACCTACGAATGGTTTAGGTGCTAGTGTTGTTCATTGACAGACAGACAAGACACGCGGACAGACGGTCGGACATTTGAAAAAACAACTCTTTTTTTTTATAAAAGAAGACCCATGAACGTGCATTTCCGTTGAAATTTCAAAACCTAATTTCCATAGCTTTATATAACTTTCTATAGACAAGCATACAAGTAATATATCTTGTACTACGTATATCATTCCGTATATACGTATAAGTATACAAGATAGTAAAAATAAATTAATGCTCTGTTCACTGACAACAGAGTAGGTTACAGGCAAGGTTTCTGCTTTACACAAGACATCTTCAACCTTCGTCCGACGATAATTGCAAGTTCAAACTCACAATTGTGAAATTGTTTCTGATAATTAGTTCTTTCGCGTTTTTACTAGTTTAGAATGCCTCGTAATATCAACATCTCCAAAAATGCGTTTCAAATTTGCCAGTCTCTTTGAACACCAAATACTGCCAAATGTCTGCCCCTCAGGATGCAGTTGCAGTGTTATATTGTACTGATACTGTAATATGATATAATATAATGTAATATACACAAATATATCAGTATATACGCCAATATACACATAGGAAACTCAATGTTACATGATTGACGATTAATGAAAGTGATTGTAGTACTCTGTTCAAATAAATCGGGTCTGTGAAGACTTAGATGAAATTTAGAATGTTTTACTTTCTAAGATGATATTTCGTAGATGAAATTTCGGAATGTTTTACTTTTTGTAGCGCAATATTCAGCTACATTTAGTTTATTAAACCCAAAAATATCTAAACAATCACTTCCAATTCAATCAAACTCTATAATTTCATTGCCAATAATACTGACCAGACATATTTTCAATAAATTATAAGGTGTTTGAATAAGTTATCGCTGTTTTTTGTGTGAAAAATAAAGCTTTATTTTTATAGTATAAAGCTTATAGTATAGCACGTCTTATAGGCCAATATCTTTGCTGCCCATCATTTCAAAAGTCTTTGAGAAGTTGCTGTTAAAAAGGTTAAAACCAATAATTGAAAGAAAAAATTGATCCCAAACCATCAGTTCGGATTCAGACAGAAACACTCTACAATAGACCAAGTCCATAGAATCATCAATACAATAGAGGAAACATTAGAAGAAAAACTGGTCTGTTCAGCTATCTGTCTTGATGTAGCCCAGGCGTTTGATAAGGTCTGGCATCAGGGGTTGATTTTTAAACTAAATAAGCAATTACCCACACAGTATGTAACACTGTTAAAATCCTACATATCTGAGAGACTCTTTTGGGTCAGAGTAGAATAAGAATACTCAGAGCTAAAAGAGATAAGAGCAGGAGTGCCACAA
This sequence comes from Acheta domesticus, assembly GCA_031308135.1. NCBI lineage: Eukaryota > Metazoa > Arthropoda > Insecta > Orthoptera > Gryllidae > Acheta > Acheta domesticus. The sequence goes on along the minus strand of JAHLJT010005094.1, from coordinate 4,499 downwards.
GGAAGTATTTTGGGGCCCGTTCTCTACTCATTGTATACCAGTAATATCCCACAAAACGAAAACGTAATTGTGGCGACCTTTGCTGATGACACAGCCCTGATGGTTACGCACCCAGACGTGCAGGAGGCCATAGGCATATTACAAAATGCTTGTAATCAAATACACTCTTGGACAAAAATTTGGAAGATCAAATTAAATGAGTCAAAATCAGTGCACATAACTTTTACAAACAAGAGAATTGTAAGCACCCCTTCTCTCATGTTAAATGGCCTTAAAGTACCTTACGCAAACACTGCTAAATACTTAGGCATGACATTAGATACTAAACTGCAATGGAAGGAACACGTGAAAAAGAAAAGGAATGAATTAAATCTTAAATATAGACAATTGTACTGGCTTTTGGGACGTGCTTCTCAACTGTCCATACACAACAAAATCTTAATCTACAACCAAATCTTGAAACCGATTTGGCTCTATGGTGTCCAACTCTGGGGATGCATCAAGGAAAGCAATATGAAATCAATACAAACCTTCCAAAACAAAGTACTGCGAAACATTGTAAATGCCCCGTGGTACATTAGAAATAGGGATCTACATCGTGATCTTGGAGTTCCCTATGTGTCAAGTGAAATTAGAAGATTCGCTGCCAAACATGAAATGAGACTGCATGAACATGTTAACTTAGAAGCCATTCAACTGTTGGATAACCATAACCAGCGGAGGAGACTAAAGAGGACCAAGCCCTTTGAATTAAGTTAATATTGACAATAAATTTATTTTTATATTGTAAATTAAATACATACTACACTATTGAGTGAACATGTAAATAATATTTTAACTTAGATTTAAGAATATATGTAAATTGATGGTTGGTCATTTGTGACCAGTTTCAATCTTTGACGCTCTGGCGTAATAAAAAAAATAATTATAGTATGTGGTATACAATATACCACTCAAAGTATAGCCCATCACTAGCTACTACTTTTGCCCAATTTTCTGACAACAGAAGAATTCCGCATTGCAAAAACGATGTCTTTTGGGACTATCCAAGAATCAACCCGTTTTTTGGAATCTTCATACGAATGGAAGAGCTGCTGCGCTAGACCATGTGCCATTGAACAGAATAGGTGATAATCTGAAGGGGCGATGTCTGGTGAATACAGCGGGTGGGGCAGGGCTTCCCATTTAAATGTTTTCAAGTAGGTTTTCACCGGTGTCGCACCATGTAGCCGAGAGTTGTCGTGTAACAAAGTCACCTTGTGTTATCTCTGCTCGTAAAGTGGTCGTTTTTTTCTTTAGAGGTCGGCTCAAGCGCATCAAGTGCAGTCGATAGAGATATTCCGTGATAGTTTCGTTTGGTTTGAGAAACTCGTAATAAATTGCACCCAGCTGATCCCCCTCAAATGCAGAGGAGAAGCTTCAAATCATGGATATTTGGCTTTGCGCAAGATGTCGATGCGTGGCCGTCTTACCCCGCGATCTTTTACCCTTAGGCTTACTGTATCCACTTTTCATCGCCAGTCACGATACGATGCAAAAAATCTTTTCTTCTCTGCTGTTGAAGTAGCATTTCACACGTGAGGTAACGCCGTTCGACATCTCTCGACTTAAACTCATTCGGCACCCAATGCCCTTGCTTCTGGATCATTCCTAATGCTTTCAAACAGGTTTGCGATGTCAGCTAGCGTTTGACATGCGTCTTCATTAAGTAATGCCTCCAACTCTTTGTCTTTAAAGTTTTCGGTGCGCCAGTATGTTCTTTATCTCAAAGATCAAAAGCGTTATTTTTGAAGCGTCGAAACCAATCTCTGCATGTCGCATGTTCACGGTAAATCTCAACATGAATTCTGTGTGCTTCAGCTGCAACTCGACATGTGTAGCACTCAGAAACAAAACTTTGTTTACACTGTGGCGAATAAAGGCACACTGACGTTCAAGCTTACCGGCAGTACTGCCATGCGTTCGCGTCGTTAAAATCGTTAAAAATTATAATAAATCGTGGAATTGATCTCAACCTCTCCCGAAAAATCATGAAAGCTGAAAATTGCTAACCCTAATATTATCCCCTTAATATTAGTATATTATGTGAGTTACAATTATAACACTCACAGATAGTACGAGGAAGTTTGTACTATATCTAAGCACCACTGATTTTTTAACAGATGATTTTTTAAAAAAACACAGTAACATTAATAGAGTAAAATGAATAAGTTACTCTTATCATTAACATTAAAAGGTTATATCGTGCATGGCAAAAAGAGTGACCGAATTCTTATTTCAAACTCACAAGGATCAAGAACCCCATAAAAACCTGGTCGTCATGCGTGGCTCAAGGCGCGAGGAAGTAATTTTCATTCACCTTCGGATCGAGCACTGCCCCTTCTTACAAGGACATCTTATCGCGTTTGCCCACTCCGCACTTGCAAGAAATGAACAGACCTTACCCTATAGAATGCTCTCGTGCACTGCAATAATTTAAGCGGTATTCGGAGAAGACATCGCGAGAGATGAGGGTGATTTTTAAAATGCCTTCTATGAACTGATTTTTTATTGTTCATGAAACATTCTCTTTATCAGTTATTTCATTTCATAATTAGTCAGACTTTACTATATTTTTACTCAATTTATAATAAATAAAAATTATTTTACTGATTGGCACGAGCTCCAATGACATGTTGAAGCGCCTTTAAACCCTAATCATAATCATCATATGATTTAAAATCAATCTATGTATTTGTCATATCTTTTCTGGCAATTTTGCCAATAATGTTGCACTACGCAATTGTTAAGGTGATTAAGCACAATTCACGTTTCGTTTATTTTAAGAAACTATGAAGTTGAATTTTGTGTAAATAGTAAATAAAATAGATCAATTGTTCGGATTTGGAGTCTTGCGAGTTCATGAAAACACTGATGTTGTAGGTGTCTATCTAAAATCAAATGAATTATGATGTTTGATGCACATTATTGTATTGGGATTCCTCTTCTAGGCAGAAAATATTCCTCATGCGTATACCTTACAAAGGCAAAAATTATTTCACAAAACAATAGAAAACAAGGACCGTGTGATTCCTGTGAATAAAACGGTGCCTTACTTGAATATCGATAACTGTGGTAAAGTGAGTTTCCTGGAGTTTCTTTGGATTGTGATGGAGCTCCTCCAATCGAACATAATACTCCAGACACTGTTTATGGAGGTCACACTAAAACATAATATAAGTTGTGAAAATAGTACCTTTGAGAACACCTGTGTTCCATTTAAACATTTTAACTGGAAAATTGTAACGGCATTGAAATTTCTTAGCTACAAACTCAGTATCTTTCAAGTTTATTCAAAGACGTTTTTGTTACTTTCTTAATAGCTCGTTTTAAGAAAATTACATCGAATCGTAACATTTTAAGACTTTATTTTTTCTTCTAATTTAATTTATTCTTCTTTTAACAGGTGGTTATTCAAAAATAGTTAATAAAATATTTAACTTGAGTGAAGATTTCCACAAATAAAAAATTAACATTTGCTATGTATATTCGCATTTGCCATTTATGTATAAAGAATTCGATAAAAATGCCATTGCTCTTGCCCCATGACCGGCTGGCGCGTGGGTCGTCAGCGTCCGTTTCGCCTGCGTTAACTTACCTGCTCCCCTCCCCGATAGCGAAGCAGCGACGCCGACGTCAATCACCTCAAAAATTGCTCCGCCCCTTTGAGATAACGAGGAGGAAAATCTTCAAGGGGAGGAAGGGGGAAGTGTCTGAATCTTGGCGCAAAAGCCAATGATAAGAGCCGCTTTGCCTAGGCTCCGGGATTGGTCAAGTGCCCAGACGTGGTTGTCCAAGCTGTGGAAAGGCCAGATTTGGCCGCATAGGGTATCGCCCAGAATTTGTGTCATCGACTGTACATATTTTGACGTTAATATACTACATTATTTTTCCGGTCGAATTTCACTATTATACTCTGGTTCCACATCCTCTTGCTCTGGTCGGCTCTGGAATCCTTTTTCTTATTTTTTGCAAACTTTAGTATCGTTGCAAAATCGGAAGGATGCCAAACTTCGCAACATCGAGTGTCCGACGTTGCTACAGAACGAATACTTCATAATTCATACTTTGCGACACGAGCTGAGCCAAAGAGTATATTAGCTGAGCACTCGCCACCAAAGGTTTCGGCTAGCCAATTAAAGCACGCCTTAGTGAGACGAAGCTGTCTATACTCTCTGCAGGGAACTGCTGCTCTTGTTTGCCGATGATCAATCTGGCGCTATCTTTCTGGCGAGTCATTGGATCGCATTAAACGTGATGATGATTATCAGATTTGGGCAAAATACTTGAAAAAAGTATTTTCAGATACAAAATAATTCGTCGGAAGTATTTTAGATACCAAATAAAAAAAAACTTCCATAAAAGCATTTTAGATAAAAAATAAAAAATTTTTTTTAAAAACTTTTTAAAATACAAATACAACCAAAAGTGATCCAGTTTTACAATCTACTTTTCAAAAA
>JAHLJT010005093.1:0-33522 GCA_031308135.1 Acheta domesticus | reverse complement strand
GGACAGGGATTCCGGGTTACTCGTTCGATAAAAGTTTGCCCTTTGCCCATACAGGAAATATAATGTAGTATTTAGTTTGTAAATGACAGAAATTGAAATGTTTACAGCAAGCTGTTTTGCCTAAATGACTTCGTGTAGATGTTTTCAATATTTTTATGAAAAATACGAGAGGGCTAGTATATTTTTTTCTTTTAGAAAGAATAATAATTTTCCTTCAGTGTATTATTTATGTTTTTGCTATACTGGCGTATATAATCTTGACCTTTCGGCCAAAGTCGCGCGCTCTGACAACAAACAAAAATACGTAGAGTTTGGCGTAACAAGCGTTTGGGATATATTTACGTCTTTAATTTTATAATTTTTATTGGCTTACTTACTGTACGACGCACGAAATATATCATAACCCCGTTCATGCCAGGCTTATTTCACGTAATTCCCGTTCGTACTCATCAATCCATGAAGATCTCCTTGCATATGCGTCTCTGCAGTATGACGCCCACTTGAATACTCCATCAATGAATAAGCCCGCCATCGAGACTGTTTTGTGGGTTGTAAATTTGTTATGGTCAAGTGTGCTAACAATTAAGCTGTAACAGTGATGGCTGTTTTTCAACTGGCATCCTGCGGCTCGTGAAGCCTAGCTTGAGCTGGTTAAAGGCGCTTTAAGGGTCCATGTTTGACTCTTATGGGCACTAACATACCGCACTCGCAAATCTAGCTTCTGGCCGTTGTAAATCAGTCTCTGTCATATCTTACACCGTTCTGTGAACAAATGAGCTACGACAACAGGCTTGCATCCGGCGCGAGGCAGGCTAGTGAAGTGAGGCTTGGGAATGAGGCTCGTGTACATTTCTCACTTCCGGGGAAAACGAGGCAGGGGCAGATTTCAAACCCGCGCCAGTCAACCTTGTGAGCGGTGCTTGGAAGTGCAAAGGGTCAGTGGCAAGGGTCAGTGACAAGGATCAGCGGCAAGTGGCAGTGGCAAGGGTCAGTGGCAAGTCGCCGCAGGCAATGCGTGAGAACGAGGCTTCGGAAAGGCTGGCGTGCACTGCACCACCGCCCCCGCCGCTTGGAAGGCCCCCGCCGGGGCGACTCAAGCGGATTTTGCACCAGCGCCGAATTCCCGAAGAGCTCGCCCACTCCTTCGCCGCAGGTCCGGTTCTCGCCCCTCACCTTTTTCCTTCCCACCCCCACCGCTTTCAAGACGCACCATCTTCTCTCGAACTTTCTGTAGCCCAATGCAGCCGCCCACGTTTTGGGGACTTATATGTTTCAGAATGCGATAATTTAACATATTGCTATTGCGATAATTTAATATATCATTACATTCAAAATAATGGTATTTTGTTGTTTAGGAGATGTATTATGTTAAATTAGAATTTGTTATTCAAATTTCTGTAACTGATGTAGCATTTTTACGAAATATTAATGAGAAAATTCTTTTAAAATTAGACTCTTCATAGTATAATTATTTTATCTACTTAATACTAATTGAAAACATTGCACCTTTGAAAGGTTTTAGTAAACATTTAAACTATTGGCGTAGATGTTTCATGTACATAATTTTGGAAGGTTTCACATAAAATTTAAATAATTCACAAAACAACAGAGTATGCTATTAGAATCTGTGAAGACATAATTATTAAGAGAACTAGATTTGAATAGCTGATGTAAATTATCCAAGATTTCAGTGCTATCGATTTAATTCTTCCAACCCCGCCATCTCCATTTCCTCACAGCTTCTCTCCCATTTAGGAATGGAAAAAACTTTAATGTTTTTAAAACATAAAATTTTCAGCAGAAACATGGATATTATAACATAGTTTTGCTTTCGATGCTTTCTTCAGGTCAATGTATGTGTTCAGAAACATCGATGTTTTTTAAAAAAAGGGTTTCAATATATAAATAAAATTTCCAGTATATTTTTTGGTGATTGGTGCTTTCACAAGTGTGTCTGTTGTCGATCCCCAGGCGGCACAAAACGGTTTCGCCACCTTTCTCTAGTGTTATAACATTTTTGATTATTTTGTACGTGTTAATATGATGAAACTGAATTTTGAATCTTGACTATATAGGACATTGATTAGAAAATTAAGATGACTGTCAGGCAGAATGTGCTACACAAAACTAAAATTGGCATGTTAGTATCGCATTAGAACTTCGATTTCATCATATTTAAAATATAGATATTTTAAACATCGATGCATTTGTCGATGTTTTCATTGACATCGAAAACCGTTTGTTGATGCATCAAAGTATCACTGTACTGATGTTTTGCATACATTTTCCCTCACGACTCCCATTGCATCCAGTGTAACCCAATGTCACGGGTTTCTCCACTCGCACCGTCATTGTTGCTGTGTACACAGCATTTATGCCCGCCAAGGCGGGCCAAGCGGGCCCACTGTGGCCCCGGGAGTGGGTTGCGGCCCACTGTGTGCCGTCCCGGGAGCGACGTCCCGAACACGCCGCCTTCCAAGGGAAGAATGGCTGCTTCCCGAGAGCGCCACCAGGGGCAGGTCGGGCGGCGACGGCCGCACAGAAGCGTCACGGGCCAGCGGCCAGGGATGTCGACCCCGCCGTCCCGCCAGAAGGAGCGAGAGCATAGACTCGCCACGCCGGCTCCGGTGCTATATTAGGGGGGAGCCGGCTCGGAGCAGACAGTTCGAGTTGGAGCGTGAGTCTGCTACGAAGTGCTTGGGAGTGTTGTGACGGCGGTGTGTTTGGCGATCGACGGTTGTGAACTTGACGTTATTCTACTGGTTATTTTGGTTGGACTGGCTACGTGTATGGACATCTTCTGGCAAATTGTTACCACTGGCTTGTATCTGGTTTATTCTTTGGACGGCGGTAATAAATTGATTAATCAGAACTGTTATTTTACTACCCTGCACTTCCCAGTACATAACAGTTCTAACTGGCGACGAGGAAAAAAGGGTACCGAGCAAGATGGAAACGAAGCAGGTACTAGAAATGATGGCACTCATGCTGCAACAGCAGAAGGAAGAACAACATCAACAGCGGCAGGCACAGCAAGAACAGCACGCCGCGCTTATACAGCTAATTTCGACCATCGCCACGCCCGCAGCGCAACAGATGCAGCGGCCAGCCAGATCAGCACCGAGTTTTCCCAAGTTCGACCCGGAGAAGGAAAGATGGAGCACGTATTATGCGAGGTTGAAGCAGCACTTTTTCTACCATGGGGTAACGGAAGGTGAGCAGAAACGGGCCTTCTTGTTGAGTATTTCGGGAAGCGAGTTGTTTGAATTGTTGCAGAGTCTGTTCCCGTTGAAAGTAGTAGAAGAAGTGGATTTTGAGGAACTTGTGGGAAAGTTGGCGGCGCATTTTGAAAAAAAGCCGCACGTGGTAGCAGCCAGATATAAATTTTTTCGCTGCAGAATGAGCCAGGGCAGTTCTCACAAAGACTGGGTAACGGAATTAACAGGTCTGACAAGAGACTGTGATTTCAGATGCGAGTGTGGGCTGTCATACGCCGAAACTTTAATTCGGGACATGATAGTGCAGCACACACCTGAAGACAAAGTCAGAATGGAGGCACTGCAGTTGGAAGACCCGACGTTGGCGCAGGTACAGAAGATAGCCAGGACGTTTGAAATGACCAGTACAGCAGCTAGACAGATAAGTAGCCAAACAGAAGTGATGTTAGCTTCACCGAACAAAGAGAAGCCGGGGAAAAGTCAACAGAGGGCCCCAGGGGTAAAAGTCAAGTCGTGCAAGTTTTGCGAGGTGTCGCATCCAAGAGAGAAGTGCAGATTTAGGAATGCTAGGTGTTTCGCTTGTGGTACAACGGGGCACATACAGTCGGTGTGTGGAAAGAAGAAGGCACGGGAAGCACGGCAACCAAGAGAAGAAATGGAAGAAGCAATGGAAGTCAACATGGTGAATGAGGTATTGGGAACGGAAGATAGCGCAAAAATAGTAGTGGATTTAGGCATAGCGGGGGAAACTATAAAGTTCCAAGTTGATACGGGCTCGCCGGTAACATTGATCAATTTAAGAACTTACAAGAGAATAGGTGCGCCGCAGTGTGCCAAGTCAAAGCTAAATTTGTGTTCATTTGGAAAAGACAAGATCGAGACAAAGGGGATGTTTCAAACGGAAGCAAGATATAAGGGAGTGACAAGGAAGATAGCAATTACAGTGGTGAATAGGGCGGACACAACCAACGTGATGGGCATGGACGCTTTCAGAGCTTTTCATTTCAAGATTGAAGATCAGGTGAATCTAGTGTCGGAGTGTGTGCCATTTGAAGAAATCGAAGTGCTGGGTAAAGAGTTTTCTGCTTTATTTCAGGACCAATTGGGAAAGGCAGAGCAGTTCGAAGCGCACATACAGCTGAAGGATGGAGCCACCCCCAGATACTGCAAAGCGCGTCCCGTCCCACTAGCACTTCGGGAGCAAGTAAACAAGGAACTGGTAAGGTTGCAAAGTTTGAACATTATAACCCCAGTAAAATCGAGTAATTGGGCCACGCCTCTGGTGGTAGTAAAGAAGGCTGATGGGGGTATCAGGCTGTGTGGGGATTTTAAACACACAGTGAATTCGCAGCTAGAAATTGAAAAGTATCCAATCCCCGGCCGGAAGAGTTATTTCAGAGGCTAGCAGGAGGCAAATATTTTTCTAAGATAGATTTAAGAGATGCTTACCTGCAGCTCCCTTTAGACGAAGAGTCAAGGAAATGCCTCACAGTTAACACCCCACTAGGGCTGTTTCAATATGAGAGACTGCCGTTTGGGATAGCTTCGGCGGCGCCCATTTTCCAGAGATTTTTAGAACAATTGATAGTGGATGTCCCCGGGTGCATGAATTACTTGGACGACATTGTTGTCACAGGGGCATCTAATGAAGAACACATGGGGAATTTGAGAAAGTTACTGCAGAAACTTCAATCAGCAGGGCTTACGGCGAAGTTGGGCAAGTGTGAGTTTTTTAAGCCATCCATCACGTATTTAGGGCACGTGATTGATAGAGAAGGTATTAGGCCGACGCAAGCTAATGTGGAAGCCATTATTAAGTTACCGGTCCCCAAAGACATTAAGCAGCTGCAATCGTTTTTAGGTAAAGCTAACTACTACGCCAAGTTCATACCAGACTTTGCTGAATTGGCGGCCCCGCTCAATGCTCTACGCAGGAAGGGGGCAAAATTCGTGTGGTCAGCGGACTGTCGATTAGCTTTTGAAAAAATTAAGAAAATATTAGTTAAAGCCACCAAGCTCAGGCACTTTGACCCGAACAGGACGGTCATTTTGGCGACAGACGCCTCGGACTATGGAATAGGAGCAGTACTCTCTCAGAAAGACGAATCAGGACAGGAACATCCGATCGCCTTCGCATCAAAAACTTTGAACACACATCAGGTTCGGTACTCTCAAGTGGAGAAGGAAGCGTTATCTGTGATTTTTGGTGTTAGAAAATTCAACGAGTACTTGTATGGCAACAAATTTGTTATAGTCACCGACCACAAGCCACTAGTAGAGCTGTTCCACCCCGCGAAGAAGATCCCGGACAACACGTTGCGAAAACTTCAGAGATGGGCGTTGTTTTTAACCGATTACAACTACAGCATCTGTTTCAGAAGTACTACGCAGCATGGTAATGCAGATGCCTTATCCAGGTTACCAGCAGGCCCAGACAGCAGCTTTGATGATCAAGAAGCGGAATGCCTCCACATCGATCGGCAGCAGGAAGAAACGATGGAGCGTTTCCCAGTGGATCGGCGTAAGATTGCGGAGCACACGGACTCCGATCCTGAGTTGGCGTCGATGAGGAAATTCATCAGGTCAGGTAGTAGGGCGCAAGGCGACAACCTGGAGGGAAACAGTTTCTGGAGAGTTAGGGACAGGTTAAAGACAAGAGCGGGGGTGGTATTGTTGGAAGTGAGGGACCAGCTGAGAGTGGTCATTCCTCGCACGTTGCGCCAACAAGTTCTGGAAATTCTCCACAGAGGGCATTGGGGGATAGTACTTACTAAGCAGCTAGCAAGGAAGTTTTGTTACTGGCCCGGTATAGATAAGGACATAGAAAATAAAGTTAGGCTCTGTGAGCCGTGTCAAGCTTTCCAAAAAAACCCGAGAAGTAGTTTCAAAGAATGGCCGGAGCCACAGGGGCCATGGGACAGGCTCCATATAGACTTCGCGGGCCCATTTCAGGGGCAATGTGGTTAGTGGTAGTGGACGCGGCATCCGGATACCCGTATGTAGTGAGGTTAACGAACTGTACAGCAGAGTCGACGGTCAAGGCACTGCAAGTAGTGTTGGCAATAGAGGGGCTGCCCAGCACCATAGTGTCGGACAACGGGCCGCAATTTGTGGGAGAAGTATTCGGAAACTTCTGTAAAGCTAACGGGATCGACCACGTCTTAGCCCCGCCGTTCCACCCCCGCTCCAATGGGGAGGCAGAAAGATTCGTGCAGACGTTTAAAGCAACAATGAAGAAGTCTAGTTTCGAGAATAAAGAGCAACAAGGGGCGGTACTAGAGTTACTTTCAACGTATAGGGCTCTGCCAGGCAAAGATGGACTTAGCCCTGCCCAGAAATTGCACGGCAGGCAACCGCGCACGCTGCTGTCATTATTCTTTCCAGCGGAAGCAGCGTGCAGAAGACGAGACGCTAAGTTTCGGTTGGGCGCTAAAGTGATGGTAAGATGGTACAAGGGAGCAGTAAAGTGGATACCAGGCAGAGTAATAGAAATTCAGGGTTCAAGATGCTACAGCTTGCGGACAATAGAGGGGATAGTCAGAAGGCACCAGGAGCAGCTGAGAGCGCGTCATTTTTGGGTCGAAGAATTAGATAGTACGAGAGAAAAAGATTGTAGAACAGCCCCAAAGGACAGTAGTGTTAATGCTCCTTCTTCGCAGGTAGGCGGTCGAGTAACAACGAGGCAGGAGCTACCGCTGCCCGAGCATCAGCAGTGGGAGGGCCAGCAGCCGGAGTGTCTACCTGCGATCCGGCAGACTCACCCACAGGACCAGCCGCAGGGAGACGAGCAGGAACAGCCGGAGCAGCAACCGATGGAAGAGGAGCCGCAGCAGCCGGAACAGCAACCGGGGGACGGAGAGCCACAGCAGCCTAAGCAGCAACCGATGGAAGAAGAGCAGCAGCAGTCGGAGTACCGACTGACGGACAACGAGCCGCAGCATCCGGAACAGCAGCCGATGGACAGCGAGCCGCAGCAGTCGGAGCAGCAACAGATGGACGACGAGCCACAGCAGCCGGAGGAGGCAGTCCGGCCTGCAGCGCCTCCAAGGAGGCGTAGCAGCAGGTTGAGGGCTAGGGAGTCTGCAGCTCATCGACCCGAGGGAGTAACGAAACGGCCTGGTAGGCCGCGATCAAGATTCAGGCCTTATCTACAGAGGCCAGAAGACCCCTCCCCGGTTAGGCCACACGAAGTGGCGCAGCAGCAGGAGTCCCTGCAAAGGGAATCGTCAGCGCCGACGGAACTACCGAAGCGGCGGCGCAGCAGCAGCAGGTTGCGCAGTAGATACGGCCCGTATCCTGCGCAATAGGAGGGGAGGGTGCTGTGTACACAGCATTTATGCCCGCCAAGGCGGGCCAAGCGGGCCCACTGTGGCCCCGGGAGTGGGTTGCGGCCCACTGTGTGCCGTCCCGGGAGCGACGTCCCGAACACGCCGCCTTCCAAGGGAAGAATGGCTGCTTCCCGAGAGCGCCACCAGGGGCAGGTCGGGCGGCGACGGCCGCACAGAAGCGTCACGGGCCAGCGGCCAGGGGTGTCGGCCCCGCCGTCCCGCCAGAAGGAGCGAGAGCATAGACTCGCCACGCCGGCTCCGGTGCTATATTAGGGGGGAGCCGGCTCGGAGCAGACAGTTCGAGTTGGAGCGTGAGTCTGCTACGAAGTGCTTGGGAGTGTTGTGACGGCGGTGTGTTTGGCGATCGACGGTTGTGAACTTGACGTTATTCTACTGGTTATTTTGGTTGGACTGGCTACGTGTATGGACATCTTCTGGCAAATTGTTACCACTGGCTTGTATCTGGTTTATTCTTTGGACGGCGGTAATAAATTGATTAATCAGAACTGTTATTTTACTACCCTGCACTTCCCAGTACATAACAATTGTGTTTCCCTATCTCTCGAGTTTCCAATCGTGTTCTCATTATCTCTTGTCCTGTCTTCTAATTGCACTGTTCCTGCATCGGTCCGAACCCAGTGCCGCATATTCTTCTCGTATACATTCGAATTTCGTTTCCTCCAAACCTCCTAAACTAGAATTCAATAGATTGTTCGAATATTCCATTTTCACTAGAAGTGTACACATATCGAATCATATTATTGTTGTATCACGCCTTGTGATTGGCCGATGGGAAAGAGGTGGTAAGAAAAAGTAATTCGTTTATGGTGGATATACACCGTGTTGATTGGTGCGTACCAGATGTTCAGTTCAACGCTATTGTGGGAATTTCACGAGTGGAATAGTCAATATAATAAGCGACATGCATGTGAATTTTTATAACATTGTCATGTATCCAGCCGGCCCTGTTCTTACTAAACGCGCTTAAGTAAAATTAAACTTCCGGCTCTTGGAAAACGAGTGCACCCTTGATCTCTTCTTTTCTGTCGGGCCGTCCAGCTTTTCGCCCGCGACTTCTTTCATTACGTCCCCCGCGAGCCGGTAACTGTCACGCTTCGTTACCGACGTCGCCCACCGCAGGTCGTTCCCTCGGCGCCCGCCGACCCAGTGCGCGTGTGCGCTTTGCGTGCCGTGCCGTGTGGTGGACTTCGCGTGTCCGGAAGGTGATGGGTCGTCGCGTGCGCCAACGGTGTCCGCGTGGGTGTAACGCCATGACACGAGAGCAAATGAATTGAAACGGATCGAAATTACATTCTTTTCAAGATGAGACACACACAGACGTAATAATGTGCACCTCCCACATACCTGCTTGATGAGAAGTTTCCGAGCGATGAAAATGCGTGCAGGGTGGAATGGAGTTCACAACATGATTCGTGCTGCGTCCAAACACTTGCTTCCCCAGCGCTATGTTGTACGGTGATGCATGATTGTATCAACACAATCCTTAAATATTTAAAAGTGGAAGGCTTAAAAATGCAGTGTCCCTTATTACCTGAAGATACCGCAACACGATTCACATCGCTCATTTCTCATTTAAATTATGTATACATTTGGCATTTTAGAACCGGACTTCTGCCAGCTAGCGGTATTCCCAGGTGTGGACCCTGTTTTATTTATTACTAGGAAAACCCGGCAGACGTTGTTCTGCCCTTCATCTCCCTCTTTCCCCTCCCATATCCCTTTCTCACTCTCTCTCCCTCCTTCCCTCACTCTGTCCTGTCTGTCTGCCTCTGTGTGTCTCTGTCTCTGCCGCTCTCTGCCCCTCTCATTCACATTTAATTGCAGATTCTGCACGTCTCTGAGCAGGTTAGTGAATATCGGGAAGCGCTGGACAAGCAAAAATGTAACAGAATATTCAAGAAGAGATCATTCTATATATTACGATGTTATAAACGTTACTTTGAGGCCTTTGCTTTCAAAATTTTGGTTTTTAAGGCCATTGAACACATCGTTTACGAGTTATTTAACGATATAGATTCAAAAGGCTGCCGAATGTATTGTGGGTTGCATTTGACGTGAATATTTAGTTTTGTTCTTCAGCGCCATGTAGTGGAGTTTCAACAGAATTAACAACACATAAACCTTCTGGGTGATAAAAACGTGGAAGTGACAACTTTCATGGAGATCTGTCCAACGGTGACGCTACAACTCTATTTTTACCCAGACCGGGAATCGAACCTAGGATCGTACCATGGAAAGCTAGCTAGCTAGCTGTCCATGCAGCACTCGAGGGGAATTTAAATTAAATATATTAACATGTATATTAAATTTTAGAAAAGTTGGCTTTCAATTTCGTTGAGCAATGTAGTACGATGACCGCCGTGGATTTTGAAACACCAGACACACCAGACACAATGAATTCAATCTTATCATACTTGAAGTGTTCGAAGGTAAACAATTTTAGACACGTGTCGGTATTAGATTACGTATAGTAACATGGAAAAAAGATTACGACACGCAATGTTGGAATATGTAAATGAGAGGATAATAGAATATGAAAGCTCAGTGGATAAGCATATCACTCTTCTGCGAGGTAAATTCCCAACTCAGGAGTAATTGTACTGCGGCCGTACGCGCAGTCCCGCCGGTTTATCTGTTTATAAAAAATATTTAAAGTGTTGCTAGTGTTGTAGAAATTAAATCATTATTTGTTCTGCTTTAGTTCTAAAAATGTATTTTGAATATAAATTAACTTCTTAATCAATCAATATTATTTTCTTTAGATCACTCTGATGTTGAATTAAACAAGTAATTAAATGTTACATTACAAACGATTTCCTATTTTTTCTCGTAAAAAACAAAGGCAGATAAAATATTAATATAATAATAATAATAATTATTATTATTCCACTACATCACGACTAAAGATCTTATGAGTCGGCTGAATATAAAATCTACTCCAGGTTGCAACCAGCTACCTAAGGAGCAGATTCGGTGACTATCAGTGCCTCTACAATACTTTACGCAAAATGTGGGCTGTTCCAAATAAAGCAATTTCTTGCACTTCCCAGTCTTTTGAATTACCTGGGAGTTTAGACAAGTTCTTACTCAAATTTTGCGGAACAAATCCCAGAGCTCCGATAACTATCGGGACGACCTGTGCTTTTACACCCCACATTCGGCTGATCTCGATTTCCAAACTCTTGTATTTAAGACGTTTCTCTGCCTCCTTGTAACGACGTTTTGATCGCAAGTACACAAACCATCGATAATAAACACGATTTTTTCGCCAAATCCCGGATAACTATGGTTTGTTTGCCGCTATCGTGCGATCAGTTTGAATTTGTTGGTCGTACAATATCGTACACAATCCAACAGACGTCACCGGTTTCGTGAGTGTTCGTACCACTTGGGGCATGTGTTTGGAACGTCGAGGGCGGTACAGATCTGCCAGTGGAGGTAGCTACACACCCTATCATGTCTTTTAAGGTATTCGGTCTTTGCTAGGATTGGACAAGCTGAGACAATATGATCAATGGTTTCTACTTGCTCCAGGCAAATGCGGCATTTGTCATCTTGGGAATTTTGAGAACCGCTTTATCATAATGTCGTGTTCTCAAGGCCTGATCTTGGGCAGCTATTACAAGTGCTTCCGATTCTGGCTTCATCCTTCCCCTTTTAAGCCACATAATGATTGATCTTTATTGATCCGCACTTTGTCCATTCTTTTTAGGTATTGTCCGTGGAGTGGTTTGTCTCTCCACGATTTCTTAACATTTTTTGTGTCTCACACTTCATGTTTAGCAGCATCAGAAGTTCAGTGTCTGTGTTATTCGACGTGTCTTGCCTAGTTTTCTTCGCAATGTTTCTTGCTACACTAACAATGCCTCTGTTTCCCATTCTTCGGTCAGATTTCATGACCTGCCTCATTAGAGGGTCATCTTGATGGCTGACTACATACTTCCCCAACCCGACTATTGCGTTGTGCCAGGAGGCCTCAATTTGTCTCAGGCCTCTTCCTCCTTCCTTACGTGCCACATAAAGTCTATGTACATCAGCTCGAGGGTGGGAAACAAGATGCATTGTTAGCAGTTTTCTGGTTTTTCGATCCATGGTGCGAATTTCTTGCTCAGTCCAGTCCACTAGTCCAAAACTGTATTCGGCTACAGGTACCGCCAAACTACCTATTGCAGATATTTTATTCCTGGAATTCAGAGCGGACTGCAGGACCATCTCACTCTCCTATAATACTCCCTACGAATTCTCTCTTTCATTCTGTCATTCGAGATGGTTTCACATTCTTCAATGCCCAGATATTTGTAAGTTTTACCTGGCTCAATATCTTGAATCACAGTGTGCGTATCAATTTCAATGTTCTCAGACGTTGTGAGTTTCCCTCTTTTTAAAGTGATTTTTGCACACTTGTCAAGACCAAACTTCATGCAGATGTCATTGCTAAAGTCATTCACGACAGACAGCATTTGGGAGAGAATCGCTTCATTCTTGGCAAACACTTTCAGATCATCCATGTAAAACAAATGTGATACTGGCCTTTCATCACCATGGAGCTTAAAACCAAAGTCAGCTTGCGACAACTGTCTCGATAGTGGGATCAAACTAATGCAAAACAGCAGAGGGGATAGTGAATCTCCTTGAAAAATACCCCTGTTAATCTGAATACTTCTGTTTCTACTGCTTCCTTTCCGCTGTGGATTAGTAACCTGGTTTATTATTATTATTATTATTATTATTATTATTATTATTATTATTATTATTATATTAATATAACCTCTTCTGGCGGGCCAATTTAATGAATTTAGATTTACAAAATTACAACCACAAATAAAAATCAATAATCCCTCGCAAACAAAAGGAAAAGAGGAAAACACATTTACTTAAAACAGGGTATTTCTAATTGGCATTGTTTCGGGGAAACAATTCCTGCAAGACTTAACAAATTGAATCGTATTAACAAAATTTATTTACAGCTTTTCTGATGGTCGTTGGGATTTGCGAGAGAAACCTCCACCATAGATGCTGCCTGCGATTTTTCTGCAGAGGTTCAGTATTATCCGTTAATCCGGGGGCGAACGTACGACCGAATGAATATGTGGAAATTCGGGGCTTGGTGGGCGTAGGTCCGGGCGGGGCGTCGACGAAACTGGGTCCGGACGTAGGCTTCCGTGTGTGCAGCGACGAGGGCGGTGCGTTGGTTGGGGTTTTGGCGCGGGTTGGCAGGGAAGGGGGCGGGGCAGTCGCTAGGACGAGCAGGGTGTGGCCCGCGGCCAGACTTAAAGGCGAACTGGTGGCCTGGAGCCATGCCATCCCCGCGCTGCGACCCAGACGCTCCTGCCCGCCGCCGCCGCCGTCGGCGCAGTCTTGTGCTTGCTGTCTGTGCCGCTGCGCTGCGCTGGTCGATTTTCAGTTTCACGGTTGCGTGGTTTCATTAAACAATGCTTATGCGATAGTGTATTTTGTTTCTCTTGAGATGTGAAAGATTCGTTTCCCGTCGCGTACACTCAGTTATTCTTTTCAAGTTGTGTATTATCAGAGAGATAATTTCTTTTCCTATTGATGAATGTTTTATAACAGTTCATTTGAGTATTATTTAGTATTGAAGATCAGAATCGATACTATTACGTTAACATACTTCTGTCACTACATAAACAACTTAAAATTGATTTCTTAGTTGACGATTACTGTGGAGAAATTAAAACGTCCATGAGTGGCATACTAAAAGTGATGATGAACCTATAAGTAAAGTACTAGTACATTCCAGTAATTGCCCAAACATAGACATATAAGACTTTCGTTTTTACATGAGATTTAGAAAGTTTTCCCTCACGGTCCATTGCACTCTTCTCAGACGCTTATGAGTATGCATATCTCGGGAACGGTGAGTGCAGGGTTCTTAAGTGTGGTGGGTTTTTAAAGGACATACGTTATATTTCTTACTCCGTTATCTACAAAATGACATTTTTTGTTCCATTTTTGGGAGTTTACTCTTTTTCGTGGCAGAGATATTAACAATCCTTGCAGAATATCAAATTATAGGAGGAAAATAATTGAATTTGACATTACGCGCGATTTAATCGCATATGGTCTGGTCATTCCTATTTGTTAAAAAACGCATACAAACCTTTTTTTCGGGCACAGATCCGTTCTGCTCTTTATATAACGTACAATTCAGGGCAAATTGTACAATGTTCGCAAGGGTCCGCCTTTTAGGTAAATAATACAGGAGACTACTATGTTCGTTTCACTAATTTACGTAAAATAATATACAGTTGAACTAACGACTTAAAAACAAACAAAAAACAACAACCAATCACTAAACCGTCCTTATAAAGAACTGTTTGCCTTCTGCGCATTTTACTTGTCTTTCTAACTTTCCCCGTTGTGTGGTTCAGTGAAAAAATCTCTTCTACGCTAAATATTAATTTTTATAGTTTTAAAATATCAAAAATACACTAGAGTTCGCCTAAACGGAAAAAGAAAATTTGATTTTTTTTAATAAGGTTTTATACGACGTGTCCCTTTGGAAATTATAAATTTGAGATGATTTTAAAGCTTATGGATTAAGTTGTGGTATATTTTGTATAAAATGTCTCGTATAAAAAGAGAAGAGGGTAGATCGTGCATTTCAAATATTCCGTTGGCCGATGAAAAGAGATAATTGGAAATTTGACTATCACCATGCTTTCAGAATTTTCTTTTCCGATTAGTTTACATTTTACCTGGAATATAAGTGAGAGAAAATGAATTAATATGACTGCTTTTTCCATCCGAGTTTTCTTACCATTTCACCCTACTGGCCAATCATAAACTGTGACTCATTTTTCTTAGGAGGAGTTATACATCGATCGCTATGTCGATGTCCAATAAACCGTATATGTACTATAAATAACCTCTTTCATTTTAACATAGTTTTCAGTTACTTTCGATATTGGCGCATTTTGGGACTCTGTTGGACTTAATTTCACTCGTGGATGAGTCCTATTAAATACCACTCGTGCTTTGAAAATTCTCAGATAATTCCCAGATAATCCCCAGATTTATTGATAATTTCCAAAGCACTCGCGGTTTTACCTATGACAGCCTTTTCTCTTTAAATTAAAGAAGAAAAGAAAATAATTCTAATTCAAACATTTTATCCATTGTTGTATTCTTTTTAATATTAAACAATTCATATGCTTTTTATAAGTTACGGTGATAAAATATGAAATATTTAAATCGAAAACTATTTTATTCATTTTTAAACGTGTTAATATGTTTTGGTGCGAACTTCATTCGATATAATAGTAGGAAACAGCGTTATAACGTTTTACGTAATACAATTTTCAGTGCCTTGCAAATGGCATTTCATTCGAAAAGTTGTGGATCTTTTATAACCAATATAAAATTAGGTGTTCCCTCTTCGTCTTCGTGTAATTAGAATATTTGTTTACTATATACGAATATGCTAGAAGCTCTATCGTTTAACTGTGCAGCGTAGTGAGTACGGGTTAATGGACTTAAAGCTGAAAGCGCACGAAAATGAGTCGACTCAACATCGCGAACAAATAATTACTGCTATTCGTGCGACTGTCGTTACCGGGTTACGGTCAATTTGCCTGTTAATACCCGCCTTCTAATTTTACCTTTGTGATTCCAATCTGGTGTCTGATTACGTTTATTTGTATCCTAAAGAGTTCACAGTTAATAAAAAGGTATTTACCAGGAACTGATTTGTCGAAATGCAGTATTTATTCGTAGCAATCTGCAAATTCTTGTAATCACAATTAACGGGATATTGTTTTTATAATGCCATAAAATTACAACGGTGATACTTATTTAGTAAGGTTTTCGTAAGGTAAATACACATTTAAATCTGAATATAAACATTTTCAAAATTAGAGGGAAGGGTTAGGAGTTCATCTTACGTGTTCTAGTCTTCTCTTTCCCTCAGTCCCTCCCTCCCTCTTCCTCCTTCCCTCCCTCTGTGTCCCTCTCTGTCTCCCTCCCTCTCTCTCCATCCCTCTGTTTCTCTCCTTCTGTCTCTCCCTCCCTCCCTCTCTCCCTTCTCTCACCATCTCGTTATTCTTGATTCTTGTCTGATTAATTTCCGTAAGGTTTTGCTGTCCTTAACCAGTCTCGTATGAAACTATCCTCCATGTTTTTCCCTCCGATGCTCTTCCCTGTTTGTCTCTTACCTAGCTCTCAACTGCTCTTGTTGGCTGATATATTCCACAGCTGTATTCCAATTAAAAAGAAGCTCGTCTTCGTCCTAGAAGCAATTGGTAAATAACAAGCATAATGCTCACATGTGTGTATGTAAAGATTTTCCACAAGGCAATAAAAACTAGCGAAAGTATCTTCTCAACCGTAGTTTTTAAAATTCCAAATCCCGGATCTCTTTTTCCTCCATCGTTAATGAATCGCTTTCTATTTCTTCTCTCGCTTCCACTTATTTATTTTTTCCACATTCCAGTTCTCTTCCTTATTTCCCACCTCTTCTCCTCCGTATGACTCTTTTATCTCGCTGCCAACTGCTCTCTTTCTGGACCCTCGTAGCCACCGCCCTCCTCCTCTAAAAAGTCGAAAGTGTGGCGTTCTCCTCGATTATCGAGAATCGCTATGGAACGACCCGGGGAATCCCCGGACGTCGGGCGAGCGGCCCAACGCGCCGGATGTTCCCGCTCGCGCTCGCGCGCTAAAGCCGGAAGCTGCTAATTGCGCGGACAGTGTTCGCGTAGGAAGAGAGAGAGAGAGAGCAATATTTTATGGCGACTGTGAGGAAGGGACGCGCCTGGGGTTTGGATGAGCCGCCGACCCGCCCCCGCGAGAGGTTGAATTTTGAATTTTCTCTCTTGCCATCTCATGGATTTTAGAGCGAGCCCTCGCAGAGGTAAAATGAGCATGACAGCTGCCCTCGTCGTGACCTTCTGGGAATAGATTCGGGGCCGGTTGGACCGCGCTGGATCCGCCGCCGGTGGGTTTTAGGAGATTGGATGCAAGTGAGAGTGCTTGCTTGATGTGACGGAAATGCTTAAGATATACATTTTTATTTTTCTGAGATACGGAGATATTTTTTGTTCTAAAATGTCGAGTGTATCGAGAACTTACATGGAAATTTGCTGCAATGACACATCTTGGCTTGAAATTTACATAAACCTGTACATATAACAGAGAGTTTTTCCTCTTTAATGCCATAAAGTAGCGCTTATAAAAAGAAAAACTGACTGATGTAATTCTACTAAGACTGGGCTTGAGATTTGGAAGTGAAGCACGTTCAATAAATGTTACCTATGTTCACACGTTATCCTAGCCATATTAATAGCAAATGGGGAAAAATGCATTAGCATTGAAATGTATACATTGCTTTTTTTATTTTTCAAATGTCAGAATGTGACTCTAAATAAATTTTCGTAAAACACACTAAATGTAAATGATATAATTTTAATAACATCGTAAAAAGTATTCTGACTTCTGCGTCTCTTCTACATAAACATCATATTTTCCAATTTATCAAAAGCACGAAACCTAGTCGCCTTTTCATGCAGCGAGGACACCACAGAAGTTTTGTAGCAGACTGCCGCGTCTCGGACGCTGTGGCGGTTGAAAGTACTCAAAACTTAATCCGTCCTTGCGTGGGTTAGAAACCCTCGGCTCTACGAGAGCAACAGACACCGTGGGAGGGGGTTGAATGCAGTGGTGAGAGGTGGGGGGCGAAGGCGCCGGAGAGCAGACAACGAGGCTCGCGCGGGAAGGCAAGGAAGTTTTGTAAAGATAGGACGAGAAGCAATGTGTCTGGAGCGATGTGTCTGGAGCGATGTGTCTGGAGCGATGTGTCTGGAGCGATGTTGGCTGATGCGATGTGGCTGGAGCGATGTGGCTGGAGCGATGTGGCTGGAGGATGTGTCTGGAGCGATGTGGCCGAAGCGATGTGTCTGGAGCGATGTGTCTGGAGCGATGTGTCTGGAGCGATGTGTCTGGAGCGATGTGGCTGATGCGATGTGGCTGGAGCGATGTGGCTGGAGCGATGTGGCTGGAGCGATGTGGCTGGAGTGATGTGTCTGGAGGCGATGTGGCCGAAGCGATGTGTATGGAGCGATGTGTCTGGAGCGATGTGGCCGAAGCGTTGTGTCTGGAGCGATGTGGTTGGAGCGATGTGGCTGGAGCAATGTGGCTGGAGTGATGTGTCTGGAGCGATGTGGCTGGAGCGATGTGTCTGGAGCGATGTGGCCGAAGCGATGTGTCTGGAGCGATGTGTCTGGAGGGATGTGGCTGGAGCGATGTGTCTGGAGCGATGTGTCTGGAACGATGTGACTGGAGAGATGTGGCTGGAGCAATGTGGCTGGAATGTTGCGGCTGGAGCGGTGTGGATGGAGTAGTGTGGCTTGAGCGGTGTGGCTTGCGCGGTGTGGGTGGAGCGGTGTGGCTGGAGCGATGTGACTCAGTGCGCTGGAAACAGCGGTAGAGCAACAAAGGGTGGGTCACAAGGCAATGGAGAGCGAGGTGCAAGAACATGTGCGCGGGGGTGGGGAGGAAAAGGGTGGAAATGACAGTACGAGCGAAGGCGGATGGTAAAGAAGCAAATAATGTGATGGTGATGGAAGAGAAACGCACAGGATGCGAAGGCATGGAGTAGAGAGCGGCGAGGCGAGGGTTACGGGCAGGGAGCGGCGAAAATGTTGAGAGGTGAGACGAGGAGCGGCAATCAATGTGGAGCGAGGAGCGAAAGAACGGGAGTGGCAATGGGGGAATGGCGACTTAGGAACGACACTCAGGGAGTAATTAGGCAGGAAGCGGGGAGGGGTGAGGGGGGAGCAGCTAGCAGCACTCAATGTGGTGGAGATGGAGATGGGGGTGATGAGGCGGACAGGCGCGGAGAAGAGAGGCGTGGCGAGGAGCGGACAGCAGCAAGCAATGTGGTGGAGTTGGGGGACTGAGGATGTGAGTGAGCGATAGTTGGCGGAGATGGGGGAAGTGTGAGGAACGAAAGGGGACACAGCAGAAAGGGTCGCTCAGGGGAGGAGTTACAGCTGGGAGGCGCGAGACAGTGGAGAAGGAGCAGGGTGGGGTGGGACGTGCCTTCCAAATCGGGTCGCGGAAGAGGCGGGCGGGCCGGGCGCAGGTGCACAGTCGTGCGGAGAAGGCTTTGCTCGGCCAAGGAGCTGACGCTGCCACTCGAAGAGCAGAATCCTACTGCGAGGGGCTTGGAAGGGGAAAGAGGAAATTGGAACGGCTCCGTTGGCGAGGAAAGGTTCTGGTGATAGCGAAACACTGAGAAAGAGATTCGAAGAGAAACAGTAGGAAGAGTGAATGAAGTGAATTAAGACGGGAGAGTGAAGAAAATAAAGAGACGAAAGAAAATAGAGCATGAAGGAAAGAGAGATATCTGAAAGAAGGAAAGTACAGAAAACATAAGGATATGCAAAATAAATAGAATAGATACCACGAAAAAAGCAGAGAAAGATGAAGTGGAGAAGCGTATCGATTTAAAGTTTAAAAAGTGAATTGGAATTGTGCAATCGAATACAACTGAAGGAGGAGAGTACAGACAGAAATGACAGGACCGAATGAAAGAAATTAATTGGGCGGAGAAAGAGACTTGAAATGACGATAGCGGAACAGCTGTAATAGTCGGGCTCATTTAATTTCGTTAGTTTATGATGTAGTAACAGTCAAACAATGGTCCTTAATTGGATTAGTGAAATTTTTTCAAGTAAACTAAACACATCAGTACAATAAAACGAGAGACCGGGGTTTCACGAACCAGGATAATTCAATAGATAAATCTCTACACGATAAGAAAGAAGTCATCAACATGTTTGCAACCATATTTCAAGAAATAAGATGTAGAGAAGCAGTATCCAAGATCTGTTTGATAGGATTGTAAAGATGAAAGAGGAAGGAATGAAATGGAGCACAAAGGCGGAAACAATATAAGATGTTGAAGAAACGGAAGAGAATATTGAAGAGAGATTATCAAGGCGCCTATAGAGAAATCAGATGGAATGTGTAGAACAAATAACCCTCGGATAATTTCTTTTTCAGAATTTGCCTCTTCAAGATTGAAATGTCAAGATAAGTTCCATGGTAGAGCCAATTATTTGGAAATAGTCGTTCTACTTTCACTGTCGTCCGTTTGGCAGCCTAGAAGTCAATAAATGATTTCAATTGGCAAGATAATCTAGGACTGTTAAAAATTCAACGAAATGTTACATATTTAATGACAGTTTTTAAGGCAATTGAGAAAAAAACGTATCCTTTACAACTGCTGTAGACTTGAAAAAGATTTCTTTGCCGTTGCAATTCTACCTTAGTCATAAAGTTATAATAATGAAGAATGAGGTAGCGTATTGGATATTATTTGGTAATTGCCAGGTGAAAATGAAATTGTTGGATACATGGTACGAAAATGGAAAAAAAGGGACATGAAAATAGAAATGGGAAGGGTGAGTGATTGAATAACTTGAATGAATGGCTTGAATAAATGCATGGCTTTATGACGACACTTTGAAGTAATGAAAATGGGAGAGAATGTAGAGGTGATATGATGGAAAATATATAACTTAAGGGCTTTACAGAATAAGAAGATCACGTTTCTGAATGCGGTAGACGTTCCAACAAATGTAGGTGAACCCGCCAAGGTTCATTATGTCGAGGTGTAAGGACGCAACCGTTGAGAAGGCAGCTACGGCGGAGTCTGATCGTTTCCGCCCCAGCTTGTCATCTCTTGTCGTTTTTCGTGTGTATACGCTGTTCAGTCACGTGACGTACACGTCACGTATGCTCTGTTCAGTCAGGTGACGTGTGTATACTCTGTTGAGTTATGTGACCTGTTATGTATACTGTTGTCACGTGACGTGTGTATTCAGTCGCGTGATGTGGGTATCGTCTGTTCAGTTACATGACGTGTGTATATCCTTTCCAGTCACGTGAGCAATTATTTTTCACTCATTTTCCGCCAAAACACATTGAGGGGCATGGTCAGTGTATACACCATGTAAAAACAATTCGATTTCAATTTACAAAGGTTGGCTAACTTGTGCTGGGACTGTGACACTCCCTATTACTTCGTCATTCCTGTAAATAGAGAATGTGTGCATAAAACCAATGTATTTATGTAGCTAGAATGGAAGAAAAATACATTTCAACCCTTCTACGTGTATTAAAAGAAAGTATTACAGATTAAGAATCGATTTCTTACTCATTTAGTTGAAAATTTACTGCAAGTGAATAGAGCAGGTTCTTTGGTAGTCGGCAATTGTGCCCATTTGTTTGTCCGTTTTCCTTCGATGACATGGCTTCAATTTGAATGTGTCAATCGAGGAATTCATTTTACATATCACTGGCTTTTAGATAAGATCTGAATAAATTCTTACAATATAATTTTGAGTGAGAATATCAGACAAAATGTATGTATCAGGTAAGAGGGTCAGTTTACCCGTAAAAGTTATTAAATAGGAGAATACGTTAATGGAGGTAGAAGTGGTGAAGGATTATTAGTACGAAGGATACCGTAGAGACCATAGCAACAGTAATACCTGGGATTGTAAAGACTATCTCTATGAGTGGAGGTGCCGCCACCCCGCCACGCCTCTGTACATACTCCTTCCCGAGTTCCAACTGTCAAAGAAGTTCTTGACCTGGAAGTAGATACAAATGAGTGCTAATATCAGCGGTAACTGATTGATTGATGGCGATTCCGGGCACGTCAACTGAGGTCATTAGTCCCGTAATTGAAGTGCATATTTCTTATCGAGAGCTGGCGGTGATATTCCCCCACCGGATGGCGAGATTCAGCGCCGGCCTACCGTCGACTAGCAGGATTTTCCACAACCAGGTATCTCCCACCAGCGTGGCACCGCCTGTTTTGTCGCCCGAGTTATATCTCCTTTCTCTGCTAGCATCGAGCGAAGTGTCTCAGGGCATAGCACTCTGGATTTGCAATCGGGAGGTGGGGGTTCGATCCCTGGGCCTGCCACTCTGGCCGAGGTTTTTCCCGGTATTCCTAGGTCATAAGGCGAATGCTGAGAGGGTTCAAAAAATCATCACGAACACTGCCCCACCTACCACCTCCTACCATCATCCTAATCCTCTCACTTCTCATCATTACCCTATAACTTCAATCCTAATAATAATAATAATAATAATAATAATAATAATAATAATAATAATAATAATAATACTGTACATACTCCTTTCCGAGTTTCAGCAGTCAAAGAAGTTCTTGACCTGGAAGTAGTTGCTGTACCTTGCGATCAAAACGTTAGCAAGGTGGCTGAGAATCGTCTTAAATACAACAGTTTGGAAGTCAAGATCAGCCGAATGAGGGGCGTAAAAACACAGTCATCGTAGCTCTGGTATTTGTACCGCACAATTTGTGTAAGAACTTGTCTAAACTCCCAGGTAATTCAAAAGACTGGAAGTGCAAGAAATCGCTTTATTTGGAACAGCCCACATTGTGCGCCATGTATTGTAGAGGCACCGACAGTCCCTAGATCTGCTCCTTAGGTGGCTTGTTGCAACTTGGAGTAGGTTTTATATTCAGCCGACGCATACCATCTTTAGCCGTGATATAGAGGAATAATAATAATAATTATTATTATAATAATAACAACAACATCAACAACAACAATTCACAATGGGGCAAAGTTGCTCGCTTCCGTGGTCCACCACACGTCGCTCCCGGGTGGCTGAATGAGCAATAGGGATTCGCCACCTACGCGCTTGACCATTGTGAACGTGCGAATACCCACACGCTGAGGGAAACTGCACGTCTATATTGGTGATAGAGTCGTCACCAAATGGCTAACATGCCAAGGATGGGCGTTGGAAAACAAACAAACTTTCTCTGCTAGCGAGAGAGCTTAGTGGAATTTGCGAGAGTGGGCCTGGTGGCCTGAATCTCGCCACTGTAAAGGAGACATAGTTGAAATGAATTGAATTTTCAAGCGTGAAACCGGGAGAGAGGGCATCAACTGATGTCACTGCAGTCCCTGTGACCGGGAGGTCCTAGGTTCGAGTTCCGATGGTGGCAGAATTTTCGACATTAGCTTGTCAGCTACGTCGAATTCAGTCGCTGTCTGGAGGAGAATTTTAGCGGTCGACTGCTCTGATCGGTAGTTTTCCATGGTTTCTCCGATCAACACTAGGCCGGAGCAGTACCGTAACAAACGGAATGCCGGAGCAGTACCGGAATGCCGGGGCAGTACCGTAACAAACGGGCCACGGACCGCGCGCGATCTTTCCTTCCTCTTCCTTGTCCTATCCTCTTCCCTTACACACACACACTAACATGCACTACACTACCACACATGCTGGAAGACCGGTCGGGAGCTTACACCTTGTCCCGGCTGGGGCGGTGCCCCGCTGGTGGGAGATTCTGGTTGAGGGGAAAACCCCGCTAGTCGACGGTAGGTCGACGTCAGATCTCGCCACCCAGCGGAGAAAAACATCACCGCCACCTTCCGAGAAAAGCATGCACTTCACTTACGGGACTAATGACCTAATTAGCTGACGCGCCCGGAAATACGAATCAATCAATCAATCGTGAAATTGTAAATACAGAACTGTCTCGTACCCCAAACGAGTACGGCGGCAGCTTCACACGACCGACGGCCGACGGCCGCGGCGAGGGTCGAGGAGAGATCGCGGAGACGGGGTCCGTGGCAATGGCAGCCGCCACGCCCGGGTGCTCGCCCGAACGCAAACACGCAGCTCCTCCAGATCCGCGAGCTGCGTTTGCAGAGCCCCGTCTGCATACAACGCGTGGCGCGCTGCAGCTGCCGCCGCCGCTCGATAGCGCACGCGGCGCTTCGTGAGTTGCCTCCCGAAAAGTTGCCTCTCGAGTTGCCAGTTGCAAGTTGCAACGCATGGAATCGGTTCAACAATTTTGGCCGAGGTCGACGTTCTGAGTAAAAGAAAGAGTTACAAAAAGCAGATGCAGAAAAAAAGTGGACTGTTAATTTAAAGTGTTCATGTTATAAAACGAAAAAAAAGTGTTTTCTCTAGAAACAGAATTACTTAACGCACAAAAAAGAACAACAAATGGTGTGGAAGCATGAGTTTATATTTTTTATACTCTGAGAAAACGAATAAGTTTTTACAATTATGAGTCAATAAGAAGTGGATGAAGTGGTGATGATTTATTCTGCTTCAAGACAGGTATTACAATGGTTCATTTACAGTAGTTTCGTGTGCGTTTGTGATTTGCTTTTGCACTATAATCAAGAAGTGAAAATACTCGTGCACTGACCGAGATTTCATTTCGTAGACATTAGTTTCATACAACTGAATTACCGTCAATTCGCCTACACCCATCAGAAGTGGAAATTCAATAAATTGAAGTCTGTAAAATTTCATAAAAATTAAAAATGTTTTCGTAATGATAAATCTCAAAGTTCATGCGTTTCTTTCTCCATCAAAACCAAAATGATAGAACGTACACAAAATGTACAAGACATCTTCATGAAAATTAATATATTGTTTAAATTAATTTTTGTAAGTTCTTGAGTAACAGATGTTTTATAAGAATTGCCTACAACATATTCTGAATTTTTAGTAAATGAGAACTTTTTCAATTTATTGGAATTTACTTGTTATACACACGTACTTAACCTGGCCTGTGCAAACAGTTATTTACTTTTGAATGTGCAGATAATTATTTCAATGATACTCTTACAAATGTAAATATATACTGATATGCATGGTACTTCAATGCGTCTGTTTTAAAATCTTACAAAACCTACTTCAAAACTTAAAAAAAAAAATACTATATTTGCATTAACTACCGTAATGTTTATGCAAGTTTTTGAAATGAACTATTATGCGTTCGACATTCTATTCTTAAAACACTCGATACATTATTCTATCGTATTGTTTAATATTTCATGAAACAATTTAACTTATTTATTTTAGAAGACGAATCATGTTTTTACAAATCTCTTTTCAGGGTACGGTACATAAATTTAAATATTAATACGCACTGTATTTAAACTGACATTTTAATAGAGAGTCGCTGGTTTCCATAGAAATATTTATGTGCACCTAAATTAGTATTAAATTTGAATCGGATTATTTTGACTAAAATGGGGTGGGGGATACCGTAATGCTCTCATAGTAAGCAAAGTCCAACGTCCACCTTGGCCACTAACAGGTGTCTTATAGTTGGTACATACTAGCAACACTGCTGTGTTGGGGAAATAGTGTATTTGATGTAATGGTAGGAATACCTATTTTCGATCATCATAGTGATACTATCGCAAACTGTTAAACTAACATTTATTTTCTATTCAACTATATAGTAAGTGAAGTGAACTTGACGGAAAAAAATCTCCAAACTGAAAATTAACATAGGAAACAATAGATTGCGTCGCTTGAGGGGCCATTTAATACCCACTCAATGTAGATTAATGAAAAGTTATGTTGCTGTTGTTATTATTATTATTATTATTATTATTATTATTATTATTGTTGTTGTTTTACATTTGCATAAAATTTCAAGCTTTTCTCCAAAATAAATTATTCATTTAATACGTACTGACCGAAATTGACTGCCCTGTTTCAGGAATGTACCTAAAATTACGTAATGAAAAAGTCATTTCTAGTATTTACGTGAGTTATAAATCATATTTTCGATTGTTGCTGCAAGTAAATATAAAATTTTACAAATACCATTTCACTTTTTCCAACTCTGTTTTGATATCTTCCTAAGTTTAGAGCGCTCTAGCCACGCAGTCGGTACCGCAGTGACCTTTCAACTGAATACTGTTACATAGAGAATCGGTTCGAATCTCGTTTCAGGCATGTGTGTTTTCCTCAGTCTGTGACATGGCCACTGCATATGTTGCCAAAATTGTTCATCATTCTCTAATGGGGTATGATGCAGTCAATTAGGAATAAGTCCTGAGTATGGCCTACAAGCTACCTAGGCAAAGGAATGTAGGAAGGTATGAGACTCAAAGACAATGAATGAATGTATGGGCTTTGTCGGCAGTGAGCAATAGGGATCAAGCAGGGTGAACTGAGCAATGGAAGGAGCAATAAGTTTGTCCCTAGAACCTTTAATTAGCGTTTCATGTTGGATGCATATTCGTTGAGTTCCAATTATGCCAGTTGTATTTTCCAGGTGGACACTGGTACGGAGGGCACTAGATAAGTTTTCTACCTAAACAAGTTACCGACTTTTGAGCGGGGCGCGCATGACGTTACAAGTTCAGACATGTCTGAACATGCTTTTCTTCAAGTTTCAGACCATTTCGCTCACAAGTCGCAGAGAAATCGGTTGCCAATTGTAGTGCTGTGCGAAATAGTCATGGATCAGGCGAAGTTGGAGCACCGAGCTGTCATCAAATTTCTCACGAAGGAAGGCACCGGGCCCAAAGATATCCATTCACGGATGCTGGCAGTGTTTGGTGATAGTGCACCTTCCTATTTCCAGGTGAAGTACTGGTCTAAGCAGTTTAAATGGGGCAGAAAATCAATCGAAGACGATCCGCGCTCTGGCAGACCTGTGGAGTGACTTCTTCGGAAGTGTGTAAGAAAATAGAAGATTTTGTAATTCATGATAGACGTGTCAAAGTGGCAACAATAGCTAGAGAGTTCGAAGTGTCTGAGCCAACAGTTTTGAGCATTCTTCATGAACGTTTAGGCATGTCAAAAGTTTGTTCAAGATGGGTGCCCAGAATGCTCACTCCTCTCCATAAGCAGTGGCGAGTGGAAATGTGCGAGGAGGAATTTGAGACTTTTGAGTCGGATCCGACAACTATATCGCTCAAATCGTCACGGGAGATGAAACATGGGTACATTTTTGGGATCCTGAAACAAAACAAGAATCAATGCAGTGGAAGCATAAGGGTTCTCCAACTCCGAAAAAGTTTCGGACGCAACCATCTGCAGGCAAACTCATGGCCACCGTTTTTTGGGATTCACAGGGCATTTTGCTTATAGAGTTCATGGAAAACAAGAAAACAATTACTGGTGAGTCCTATGCTAACACTTCTCAATTTGAGGAATGCCATAAAGGAGAAGCGTCGTGGGAAGCTGTCTAAAGGGGTGCTCCTTCTTTACGACAACGCGCCCGTGCACAAGTCCCGGAAATCAATTGCTGCAATTAGGGACTGTGGCTTTGAAGAATTAAACCACCCACCCTACAGTCCAGATTTAGCCCCCAGTGACTATTTTCTGTTCAGAAATCTAAAAAAAAAACTTGCGTGGTCGTCGATTTGTGTCCAATGAACATGTGAAGAGTGCTGTAAATGAGTACTTTGAAGGACAGGAAAATAATTTTTATTTTCTGGAATATCATCCTTGATTGAAAAATGGAGAAAGTGTATTGAACTCGAAGGGGATTATATTGAAAAGAAATATAAAATTTTCAATCTATCTCAGTTATTTCTTACTTAGGTAGAAAACTTATCTAGTGCCCCTCGTAACTTTAGACTAAAGCGAACCGCGGCCACGATTTTGGGAAATCCACATGAGTCGAAAAGTTTGAAATGGAGTACTGAATTAGCCTAAAATTATTCCTTAATTTGGCTAGGGTTTAGCCGAGTTTGGTTCTTGGGTGCTGCTAACGTCAAATGGCTCATTATGCCTGACTGTTCTCTTTTTCCCAGAGGAAAGTCGCCGCCGGGTTCCTTCGCAAAACGCCTCCGGCGGGCCGTCGGTGAAGCTGGTCTCCCAGGAGGTTCGCGGTTGTGCAAACTCCGTGGCGAGCGCGGCGCTCCACTGTGAGGCTCAGCAGGCGGGCGTTCTTAATTACAAGTCTAAATACGCGTCGGCCCTTAACTTCTGGCAAACTCCCCGAAGGGAATTTGCGTTGTAAACACGCGCGCCCTCCCGACACACCTATGAGTGCACCTCGCTGAAGGGTGGTTTTGCTATGTTTCAAGGCCCAAGACGGCTAGGAGTACTTACGACACGGGTCAGAACATAGGGATGATGGAAATAACATTGCTATCTATATGTTGGTAGTCGTTACTGAGGTCGAACGCTTGAACGGGAGGGTAATATGATCGAGACCGGTTTTCTTGCCGTCTGAAAGGTCTTGAATTTTTGAAGAAACAATGAAAAGGCATTTTAGGTTTTTATAAAAAGAACACTTAATGGAAACGGCATATATTTGGTTCTTCAATCTAACATTCAATAATTTATGTGCATGTTCTCTACAACTCTACGAAACATCATTGTACTTTCGTGAACGTAAAAAGTGGTATCTTGTGTGATATACCAAAAGACTCCATGATAGTTTGCATGAGAGTATTTGCATCAAGTGTGCAGTTACGTGGGATGGTACGCATGCAGAACGTTAAGAACTCCAAAGAAGAGACATTGTTAGGGCAACAAATCAATAAAGATTCCATGCGTAATGTCAGAGCGCCACCCAGTTACGAGTTATCACTGCCCAATGATCTTGTGGTGCTATAAATTTGAAGTAGGCTTATTTTTGAAAATTACAAATTACAAAACAAAAATTGACCCAATGTATCAAAAAAATGTCATTTACCAGATTCCATGTGGTGATTGTGATACAGTGTACATAGGACAGACAGCCCAATTTCTCAAAAAAAACGTATAAATCAACACAAAAATGACTTGAAAAATAAAACAGCCATTGTGCCTTAGCCAAACATGGTATTGAGAATAACCATAATTTTCATTTTCAACAAACGTCCTTTCTTGACAGAGAAATTAACTACAAAAAAAGAGTAATTAAAGAAATGTCACATATTAAGAAAATTAATCGGACATGCAACTACGAAAAAGTGAACATTTGAAAACTACGAAATTGAAGATAGATTTTTGCTTTAAACAAAGTCTTTCCAAATAATTTTTTTTACAACAGACTTTTTAAAGCAAAAAATGGCTATCTTCAATTTTGTAGTTTTCAAATGTTCACTTTTTGACGTTTTCGAAAAATGTAACAATAACCGAAAATGGTATTATGACTACATATTTTTACCGTGCCATGTTACACATGAGAAAATTTAAAGAAAAAAATTGCAGCGGTTTTTGAGAAAAAAAATTGCCTTTATTTCGAGTAAAATTACACGGATACTATTCATATTTTCCAAAGTTGAACATGAACTTATTTAAAGATCCGTCTTTAAGGAATAGATTTCATTAAGGAAATAATCTTTATCTTCAATACTATAGTTGTAGAAATACGCCTTGAAAGAAATACGCTTTTTAATTTTCAAAAAATCTGTCTCATTCCAGTCAGCGAGAACAAACTTTCAGTAAAACCTGTATCAAATTCAACTGAAGTTCCCAAGGAAGTTTTTCTCTAAAAGACACCTATGAAATTTTAATATTGTACCTCGACGATGTAGGCATTATGGACAACAACATCCCACAATATTTTGTGGGAAGTTTGGAGAAGTCATGTCATAAATCCGACTTTTTTGCATGAAATGACCCAGGCGGCATATTACAAATATTTTGTAAAAAAAGTAGGCATAGTGACGCATCTTCTTTTTTCCGCAATAAGTTTCGTAGGGAAGAGTAGATAACTGTTCGTTACTTTCGAAGCTCTTTTTTTTCTCAAAATTGAAAAAATAATACAATACTATTCGGATACAATACGGATACAATACTACTCACGAAAAACGTTAGAAAAGCACATTTCAAAACAGAAAGTTTGACAGAGATGAAAAATAACAATATTAATCCCCATCCATTACTTTCCTCCAAATGACTACGCCATCGTGCACACCGCAACCGGGTCGCTTTCCATACGCAGTGCCGGAATTCCTTTGATGCACGTTCTTGCTCCTCCGGGGCCACGCAAGAAGACGCCACCATCGGGGGTTGCTCCGCCGCCGGGCCCTGTCGCAAGTGGCGCACAGTGGGGCCAACTGCTCAGGGAACTGGTCACATTACAAATCGTCGATTCTACTAGGCAGTGCTTGATTCTAGCGGTACCTCGTGAATAATTATGAAATTATATTATAAATATATAACTTCTTCCATTATATTAATAACTAATTTGGGGCGGGTTCCAGGATCTAAAATTTTATAAATCAAATACTGCTCCTAGGTTTTGAAATGTGTAACATTTCATTTTGTGCTCGAATATCAACATTTCGTTAGAATATTAAGAGGATTATGTTATAGAGATACTTTCGTACGTGACTAATATCGGGAATCACTATCTTTTGTACTATTTCTGTGAAATAGAATTCCATTCTAAATCGTAAAATGGATGTCATTGTATTAACATTCTCACCAGGCTCCGCTCCTATGTTTTGCCCCGGATCCGCGCTTTCCATCTGAACTAATTTTCAGTGAGAATTCTGCCATGGATGGTGAAACACCTTCCAGCGGAGTTGCTGCAAATGTGTTGTGAGCCACCCCATTGTCCCAATCTTGTGCCTCCCGTCCCAGCTATTTTCTTTTTTGTGTTCTTACTCCTCAAGAAATTCCTAACCGGTCAGAATTACACTATCAGAATGACGCAGAGTTATAGTTGGCTAGCAATCACTGGTACATACCGCAAGTCCTGCGTCCAAATTGGCCACCTTCTACGACCCAGGAATACAATAATTGTTTATTCTACAGTATGGCGACATCCCAATTCTGATGGTGACAATTGACAACCTACATTCCTGGTAACTTACATTCTGGAGGCATTTAATAATTGTATGAAAAACCGTCTAAATGATCCCCACCAAATTATCTACCTTTCAGAAAAATCCCATCAAAAAGAGTTAAGCCTTTCCTTGAATTAGCCAACGACCAGACGAACGGACGGACATAAACAATCTGAAAGCAATTTAACGGACGTTATATTTTGTAGAAAACCATATAGGAGTATAATAACACATACGTTTTAAAATTAGACAGATAGACGGACTGTCATGTTTTATTGCTGTAGCTGAAATACAAAAGTTCATATCTAACAAAAGTACATTCACCCAGATTTTATGTATGCTTGACTGTGAAATGACTTTGGCAGCGGGGAAGGGTGACGGTGACGGTGTGGGGGTAGCTTTGCCCCTTGCCCAAGGAGAGCCAGCGAAGCCGCCTGGCATGTCGCTGCCTCCGCCGCCTCCGCCCCCCGCCACTCCAACCCCACCCCCACCCCCACCCCCATCGCATCGCTTCCGCTCGCGGAGCCCCACTCTGACGAGAGCGACGCGGTGTATTCAGGTTTGCGCAGCGGCGGCGGCGGTGGGAGGCAGGGAAAACTTTTCCCAGAGTAATGCACTCCGTCGAGCTGAATTCCCCAGCTGCGGAAAATTCCCTCCGATTGCGAAATGATGTTGAGATGGAATCCCCGTCTGAATTTAGTCGTATGGATGTCTGTTTGAAAAATGTATTTTGTGGTCTTCCGGGAGTCCCTTCACAAGTTTTGTTACTCCTACCTAGAATATATACACTATTTGTCGTTTCGATCACGTAAAATTTTAGTATTGCTTATTAATATCAACATTAGTTTTTATTGTCATTATTGATGGATATATTTGGGAGAATTGCCGTATTCTGTTCTTGCTGTACTCGCTTCCTTGTTTTAGAAAATAGATAATATTTTGTATTTGAATGGAATATGAGTAATACAACATTGGTAAGTAATATTTCTACAATATATTTGATTTTTTTGTTTTACTCTCACAATATAGGTAACAATCGATATATCTCTGAAAATCGTCGACATATAGTGAAACGCTTTCTATTTTGGTTCCTACTATATTGGCGCAATCTTACCCTTTATCTTCACTACTAATACTTCTACATTGTTTTGATAATTGTTTCATGTAGTATCACTTATGACAATTGTATTGTGTATTCTCTTTTTTGACGTTATATTGTTCATTATTATTTATGATATAACCTGCCGTGGACTACTCCCTTTTGTCCCTTAATATGAATGTACATATGCTTAGTACTTGCAATTAGTACTTGTTACTTAGTGCAAAGCTGTTTAGTAAAAAGTGACAAGTATTGATGTGAATATAAAGCTGATGTGATGTAACGGTAGTCTATAACTATCGATATCTATCGAAAATTATCGGTAGTTAAGCAGTGAAAGGTATTCTTCGGAATGGGTTGCTATTGCTGCCGTGTTTTGAGATGTGTGTTGCTGCCGTGTGATTGCTGCCGTGTGTGTTCTAACACTATTTCAATTTATTTTTTCATCGATGATAGAAGAAACTTGAAAATAAAACAAATAATAAAAACGAAGAGATAGTATTGAGGATTCAGCTCAACGTTTAACAAAGCGGCAACCGATGATTCAAATGAATAGACGATGTTTGTGAGAATGACAATCGTTCTGATTAACGTGTTGTTGTAAAAAGATACTCCGGCGATTCAATGAACTAATACAAATGAGAGAAGAATACAAGTTCAAATACAATTAGAAGTTCCTTTGTCATTATCAGCAATCTCTAATCGATTATCATTCCTTATCTCATTTCTCGGCAAGCGCATACGGCTCATACAACTGGGCGGACTACAAGTGCTATTCCGTGCCCTCATGTTGGTTAGCATAATTCTGGTGGGGAAAATAACAAAAGCTGAAAATATTTTAAACGCTCTCCTCTTATAACATTATTGACTATAGAAATTGTTGAAGAATGCTCTTGGTCACATTTTAATTCAAAAGATTCAAACATTTCAGTTTTCCGACGTTTCGGAATATTCAATTCCATCTTCAGGGTTATTATATACACAAGAAAACAACACTAGTAATATAATACTTGCTATCTAGTTAACAAAATTGCCTATTTTTAAGTTTAAATAAATTTACCTATTCGCACTTGTCAGGTTTCCTGACACTACCACAACTTATTGTTTACAGTTGAGTTCAAAAGTACACGTGTAACACTAGTGCACTTGATAACTATTAGTGATCAGTTATAATCTCGTGCAAACTAGTTGTTGTGTAGTGACTATTTAAAAAAATGCAGTACACTCCGAAAAACAAGCTTCAGGAAAGTAGTGCCCTGATATATTTTGACATCAACGGGCAGCAAATTCTTTACTCTATAAACAAGAGAGAATAAAGTGGGTAAACTGCCGTCTTAAATCGAATCCAGATGCTCCAGTGTGTCATGCTTAAATTCCAAATTAAGGGTTTAGGAAATGGCGTCTTCATAAACTCTGTTCGCATTTAGAATCTATAAACCTGACTAAAATGGCGAGATTACCCATAAAACCGCACTAAACAACGAGATACCGCGGAAAACCCGACACATAAACATAAAAATAAATTTTAACATCGCAATACCACAAAAGACTGGAAATAATCTTATAGGCATTTATTTATTTTTATAATTATTTTTGATATTGATATAATGAGTGC
Organism: Acheta domesticus; assembly: GCA_031308135.1. NCBI lineage: Eukaryota > Metazoa > Arthropoda > Insecta > Orthoptera > Gryllidae > Acheta > Acheta domesticus. Next base: position 679 of record JAHLJT010005093.1, on the reverse strand, counting down.
TTACAGGAGTACTACACACGATTCGCACAAATTGAGAGAGTCGCGTGGCCGAAGTTCTTCTTTTTACTTTCTCGTTACGGAGTAGAGACAAAGTAATGTAATGCTGCGCGAAAAAAACGGCGAATTTTCGGCAGAAAATTACAAGGCCCTGGCAACGAAAAAGTGGATAAATCCAGTTGCGAAATTTAGAAAAAATCCTCTAACACGTGGTGTAGCCAGAATTCATGTTTTTGTGGGTCCGTGATAGAGAAATATTGAATGACGGCAAAATTGTCTGTCTGTGTTCGCCTGTCTCTCTGTTCGTCTGTTTGTCTGTCCGTTAGTAAGCAATGCTAGCAGCTAAATCGTTCTGCTGACTTTCTCCAAAATTCATATTCTTCAAAGGATCTTACTGATGTCATGGCTTCTTTAATATGAAACCGATATTTAATTTTGGTGTGTACATTACATGAAGCACTTGAGACATTTTCCAAATTTTCAAAAAAAGGCATTGTTTTTGATTAAATTTTGTTGTTGGATAGTGTGAACGACGTTTAAGAGAATGGTGAAGTTCTCCTGTTGTTGAAGACCTGATTCTTTGAAAATAGCAAAAGTTGAAAAAATTTTGGCGTCTTCTTACGACTAAAATATTAAAGGTAGATTTTTTCTCTTATTGAAATATGTTTATTTAAGATAGATG